>JBCAUG010559505.1:0-14649 GCA_038406175.1 Haplosyllis leylae | reverse complement strand
ACCAACGCAGTGGTGAGCTGCTCAGCGGTGCGTGACTAAGTCTGACGCTTTACCGACTGAGCTATCCCGCCGGCCCTTTGCAAACTTTGTAATGTATTCACACATACTGGTGGCCAGTTCAACAGCCACTAGGTGAATCACTATTTTGCTGAAAACATGGTTGATAGGAAGTGAGACATCATTTGCCATGGGTGTAAAGGGGTTCAAAAGTTTTGTTGCACCAAGTCAAAGTGAACACGCGAGTGAAATCAAAGTTGCTTTGAAAATTGGTATGTGATCTATTTTCAAAGTGAAATGCTTCCAACCACCTGGTTTAAAATTACACATTAAAATATTAGTATTCATTTGAATACTGGCGCCAAGCGTCCCTGGCTCAGTGGCAAAAGGACAAACATATGTATCAGGTTTTATTGTTACTTAGGCAGCAGACAATGTCAGCTCTTATTGCAATGGTTACTGTCCGAGTTTGGCAGGGAGGTCATGATCTGCTTCATCAGTCTTGTTCAGGATATCCGCTTTTTAGAGAAAACTTGCAGATTAAAACTTTGTTTAACTTTTAAATTGGACAATATAAAAGTACTACGATTGTTCACGTACTCGTTCATGTCCATTGTATTTCCATGTAATTTCCTTGTTGTGGAGACGGGTTACTTTAGAGCACTTTTATTTGGCACAAAGTATTTCCTTACGACTTATTTTTGTGATTGTCGTCAATAACATTAATTGCTAAATTTAAATAATGGTTCATTGTTGCTCATATTATGTATTTCTGCAATGTTTACAACAATGTTATTAAGCTATTCAATGGGATTGTTCATGCGATATGGAGATTTTGAGTGAAATTTATGTCGACTGAATATTACAAAGGAGCCTGAAATTTTGGAGATTAATTTCCTTTGTTACAATTAAAAGCTGGCTTTTATGCCATTTTGCTTGATTTTATTTACCAAAAGCTGCGTGCTGAAAAACGTTGCTTCTCAAAAAGTTGATGAGTTTGGCCAAATTATGAAATTGGTTTGACAATATTTCTGCAGAGACCAATTAAACAGTCAACATCTCCTGACAGAATTTGTGTTTCTGTTGTCATTTTTGTAAGCAAATAATTCGCTGTGAATGCTTCCATACAGAACCTGCACGGGCCTTTAAGTAATCTTTCATGCATTTTTAACGGTTCATAATGAGACATAAATTGTTCTAATAGAAATGTACCATGATAATTGTTTGACTAGAGTTGTTTTTCAATCACTACTTACTTTCACCCTCGTGAAAGAAAACTGAGACCCAGCGTAATGAAGCTTGAGAGATACCAGATTTCTCACTAGTCAAACACTGACCCGGGAATTACACATCTGTCTGTATTGACTTCAGGTTTTAGAACAGTGAAAAACATACAGAAGCAACTTTGTGTATCCCAGTAGAAATTTTCAAGAGACGGTGTAGCGATGTCAAGTTTCTTGTTTGTTTTGTTTGATTTAACATTTGTCACACTGAGGACTGCTAGTGGTAATATATATACTCACGTCTGGAAAACTGTCAGTACATTAATTTTTTAATAATAAAGACCAAGGAAAAAATGAGAGAAATAACATGATTTTATTACTTGATATTAGTGAAGTAAAACGCTTAATAAAATGCCCAAACTATCAAAAACTTGAAGATTGGCCAGAGAATAATTAATACCGCCCGCAGTCCGGAGGAATGGGGAAGGTACTGTTTTCAAAGGTGTGTGTCTGCCCACACCTGGGGGGGGGGGAGGGGTACCCCAGTCCCATGTTCTTTCCCTGGTATCTGGTCCCATGTCCATTCCTGGGGGGTACCCCAGTCCCTGATTCTTTCCCTGGTCCCAGCTGGGAAGCACCCCAGTCCAAGCTGGGGGATACCCCCTAGCCACGACAGGATGGGGGTACCCCCTAGACAGGACAGAATTGGGGGACTCAGTCCCCAGGCAGGACAAGACTGGGTACCCCCCCCCCCACCCCAGACAGAACAGCAGAGTGAGCACTTGCAATGTGGCGGGTGGTATGCCTCTTACGTTCACACAGGAGGACTTTCTTGTTGTCAGTACTTTTACAATGTGACATATTGAGTCATTTGATATCTGGTGAAAAGTCTGGAGGAGATTCATTCACTCCGAACAACTTTCTCATCAATGTTCTGAATAACTGACATATTTGAGCCATTGGAGAAACTGGTAAGGTACTCTTTTGAAATTAAGGACTAAATGTCGCTTGGTTACAACAGGTGCAGCTCAGTATACTTTTCCCCAACAGTCTCTCATGAGTAATTAGAAACAGTCATGAAGTAGCCACAAAATTTAATTTTTGTGGAAACTCAACAATTGTCTCGTGAACAATGGTTGGGAACAATCTCCCACTGGTTCATTTTGAAGTCTTTCGTGTCACCGATCTGATAAAGTTAATTAGCCGATTTCTTTCGAGTCTAATTATACAAAGAAAACGTTTGTTCCAACTTACAGTAGGACATATTTGACACTTCCGTGCAGATTTCATCAGAAACCCTTTTGAGATGAGAGCTATTTCCGTGTACTCACCTCAAGATATTCTCATCTACAAATGTAGATCTGGGTTAATACAATAAGACGTAGTCTATTTCTGTTTTTAGAGATTCTTTCCCTTATCTATCTAAATGAATTATCAGAAAATTGCTCCATGCAAACTTCAGTTTTAGCTTGGTTGAAAGGCAGGCGTAACCTTTTTTTCAAAATTTGTGAACCTTTACAACGGTTGCGTTGTTTCATGTTTAATTCGATTATAGAAAACATTCAATAAATCTATTGTTCGGCATATTTTATTTTTTTAACAAACCAATCTTTTTACATAGTCTCTTTAATCTATTTTGATAAAACAATTACCGTTCCAGAAGTAGACCTTCTGTAACGTGGCTATTTGCGAAATTATGAATTCACTTCTTCTCATGAAGTTTTGCTTTCAGTTTGACACTGGTTTCGTTTTGAATTTCAAGTACACTAAATTTCCCTTCCAATCTTAATTCAATTTCTCACGTCTGTTAGGAAAGATCTAGGACAATATGCAAATGACTGCCTCACAGAGCAATGACATTCCGTTCAGTCCCGCTACCAGTCGTCTGCACCAAAATCACGATAGCTGAATCCGGAATAACGTCCGGATTTAAGTGTTACTATTTTTGAATCTGGATGACAGCGTTGTCTGCTGATACAGTGCTGGTCAGAGACTGGGATTTCGACTAAGAGTCCGTTCACGCTAAGCGTTAGCGAAGACCTTTACGTTAACGACATTGCTAAGAAATGGGCATAATACTCATTTCTTAGCTGTCCACTAAGAAGTTTTGTCTTCGCGAACGCAAAAACCATCGCTAAGAGCTCACTGTGACCGGACCCTTAAACCTTCTTAATCTTGTTTTTGTTTTATTTGTTTTTTCAATCACATATATGAACGGATTCTTGATGGCTGCTTTGTTACTGATTAAATTTCTTAAATACTACGTCAATTGATTTGTTCCTGAAAATGGACCTTCAATGGAAGTGGGCGGCTTCGTGATTACAAGAGCTTACAGATCATCTCTGTATCTTATGCAGTCAATTAAAGAGGATATTAATATAAAAATTCAATTCGCCTCCTTTCTCTAGGAATCTACCTAGCTACAAAAGGCTACACTTTTTGCACTTCAAGCATTCTTTGATCATTTTTCTTCAATTATTATTCCTCCTACTCGTTTCCTTTTCATTATCTATCTGTTCTTCAGGCACAGCCACACAATAGTTTTCAAGTTCTTTTGCAGTTTGAAATTCTATGATTTAGAAAGAATTCTATCAAAGGTGAAACAAATTTTGTATGAAATATTTAGCTTCCAGTGGGATTAAAAACTACACGTGTTTCAAGAATATCAGAATGGTATTTCAAGTGACGTAAAAATCTTTGACAAGATTGATATGTTCCGAAGAAATTTCTGTTACATTTTCAAAGAAATACGATTTATTTTTGATACCATACAAAAGTGAACATCCTGCACATACCGTTTTAACTTCATTATCAACTAAAAAAATCCATTCGAGTTGGAGGGCACGAACGTTTTCTCATGCATTGACAACAATCAATTGGTCCAAAAGTGGGAAAAGCTGTTCTTTCCACAGAGAAGGAATATCAGTGGAGTTTTGATTCCTTTTGATGTTGTAAGTCTGACAAAGATTTTCTGAGCAATATTTATGAAATGTGTTCAAAAGAATCAATATTTGAGCGTCACCAAAGGCGATAACTTCTCCACACCATTTATACTTTTATTCTCTGGAAACATATTTGCCTAATCTAATTGTTACAGCTGGAAGACGGTTACATAAGTAGAGCGCAGCTGAAGGAAATGTCCTGAGACCTTTATGAGATTACTAACACACCATGAACAGCTATGTGCTCCCTTCTATCAGTCCTGATACTTTGTGACGGTCTGGAAATAACTAGATTTCTAACGGTATGTCTGGTGATCGCATAAGTGCTTTCCTGATGTAGATATCAATGGCACTTCTCCATGTTCTTGTAACATATATTGAGCTACGTGTGTAAGGTAATTCTGCTGCAGTGCCAGGTTCTGGGCTTTAAAGTGTAGTTTTGCAAGCCGGGCCAAATGTTACCAATATGACACGTAGGACTCAGTGCTTGATGTCAGAATACGGTTTGGTTTGGAGACTTGGATAGAAACAGGAACGGACTGCTACATAAAATATCGCCATTACAATTTCGGTCATCATCTGAAGTTAATAATAATAACCAGGCCAATCCTTTATTTGCTGAACATTACTGGCTATCCCTTTCAATTCATTTCAATTTACAAATATAGATAGTGCCTGTGTAGGGCTGGACGCAATAGAAATACTTTACGTCCGTGAATTAACTTTAACATAAGATGGCGCTCATTTGTTTACAAATTTCCGTGGTTACATGATCTCACTAGATCGAATGGGACCCCTGACTCTCTGCCCATACGCCTGAGCTACTCCTGTGGCCATATATCTGCTACACCGCCATGTTTCGCCGACATCTTCTTCAGGATACACACATAATTTTTTATATTTATTGAGATAAATCATGCAGAAGCGCAGAGAATAAAATGTGAATCCATTCACCACCACAACTACGTCTGCCCAACCAGTGCCATTGTTACAGAAGCTTTTGTAACAAACTTCTTTCCCCAATCCGGGAAACTGTAACTGGTCAAATCAGTCCATGACTGTCAGCTGTAAGAGTGCAGGCAATAAATCTGTTAATAAAGTGGGTTAAGTTGTCGTTGTCCTCAGATAAAATTGGGCCTTTCTTTCCTAATCAGCTTTCATTGTCAACTACAGCGCTGGAAATGTTACACTCAAGAAATGGAAATATAAGAATGGGGACAAAGGCCATGGAGTTGGCATTGCCTGATGAATGGAAACATGACAGACAGTGTACTTCCATGAAGCTGGATTTAGTAACAACAGTCCCATTAAGGATGATCTACTGTCGTCAACTCGGCCCTGAGCATGAATGTGTCTAATTTTAGATTCAGGTTCTCCATATTTGGGTCCTAGTGATGAGCTTTTGATGAAACTATTTGATTAAGCAGATTCAGATGCAGTCAAATCAAAATGAAACGTATTGCGTTGCAGATATTTTCGTCATTTGGATATCATGGAAGAGAAAATTCTTCTGTATCAGCTTCACTAATCCATTATTATTTTGGGAACTGAATAAAACCCAATCCATAAAAGGCCAAGCAGCAACAATTAGCAAGTGAGAGATGGATTGGAACAAGGGTGTGACTTTGTATGAACTGGTGTCTTTTTTGCTTCGTTTTACTGGGCGACTCCTTTTCGGTCAGAAATAAAATCATCCTATCTTTTCGGTGAAGTTGATTAGTTCATTCCAACAATAGGACTCACATATCACAAAAAGAAGGAGCTGTGTGACTGGGCCACATTTATCCTAAACTGTGTTAGTAATAAGGATGCAAATGCGTTTGTAATAAGGATGAATAAACCTGATTCAACATGCCAAATGCAACGGAATTGTCAGATGGTCCAAATCAAATTTGACAGGAGATCAATGTAGTTGTCTAGCGAACATCCAGTCCATAAACATGAGAAGAAATTATAATGGATAGAGTCGGGATATGGAATGAACAGCTGCATGGTTGGCACTGGTACAATACAGCTGTATTGGAAGTGTTTGTGTTAAATTGCGTCAGGCACACTTCCAGCATAATAAATAGAAGATGTAGATCTATGGAAATTTACAAGAAATATTAAATGTATAATTTGAAGTGACAATAGCCCTTGTTTATAGATATTCTGCACTTATGCCGTAATGGGTGGTACAATCTACTAATGACGAAAAGAGAATAAGGATTTATTTGTAAAGCAGAGCTTAAAAATCCCATTTGGGAAGGTTGTGTTATTCTAACATTTTGCCACCAACACTCTTTTGTTGGCAGCAGTTCCAGTTTTTTAGTTTTTTTGCTTTCAAAACGCAATTCTTATGCGATATCTTGTACAAGCAAAGCAAATGTTGAAGGAAAGGTCAAACCACACACGGTCTAGTTTTATGTGTCCATCAGTCCTACTCTTTTATTCAGAAATACTTGGTCCGGGGTATTAGGATTTCGATTCATTTCAATAAATTTGTTAAAAATTTCTGATGAGCTATACGACATCCTCTCAGAATCAAGCACTATCTGGTGCGGCAGCACCTACATGTCCTAATTCAATGAAATTGAATTCTTCTTAAATTTGGGTCACATTTAAATTCCAAATCATATTCTGTGTCACAGTTTCAGGAACTCCTATCTCAAAATTCATAATTTCATGCTCAGTGGTTGTTCCAGGTAAAATAATTCAAGAAATATTTTTCTGTTAATTAAGGACAAAATTTGAGGAATTGACTCCATTACTAATTAGACCTGTGTCATTTCAGTGACTTTAACCTCTTCAGCATTCAGTATAAAAGGAAAACATTTTATCCAGCAAACCATTTACCACAGGGAACAGCTGGATAGCACATTAAGTCAAAAGGATCTTTTTGGAAGGAATATGGCTAATTTTATGTCAGTTTGTTTCTTCTGATCTGGTCCCTAGATCTTTCTGAATCCTAACCACTGTGTGCAGTTTGCTGTACCACATGGCTAATGAAACATTTTCTGTCGAACTAGTAGACCTAAAAGGTTGAGTTGTTTGTCATGTAAAAATCTCTTCAAAATTTAAAAAATTATAAAATATTTTGTGTGATCATTTTTTCGAAACAAATCACTGAAACTGTACTGTCAGTCTCATTTCAAAGCCTTTTGTAGAGAACTGATTAAATCGTTGTTGATATACAAGTTGCGCTGAAACCTAAATTCCAGATTTTATGTTCTCTGTGAAACTTGTGCCTGTATTTAATAAAAATTCAATATCAGTTAAGCTGTGGTTTATCTATGTCCAGATTCCTAGTGCTGCTCAAGTATTGGCTTCTAGCCCTGCAACATAACCTGAAAACAGGCTATTGCCTGAATGGTTGGCCTAACTGACCTCTTGTTACACCAGCCAACATACAAATTGCCTGTTGCAACACAGGGGTCTATGATTGTCAGTTCTGACACTGATATCCTGAATGGCAATTCTCTCCAATTATGCTGCATCATTGATAACTTCTTAACATATTGCCTGCTAACATTTAATTACAAATACAATTTTGAGGAAGACTTTTAGTGCTTTTGCCAAATATGTCGTATGTAAGTACTTTTCCTGAGGAAAAACAGCTGTTGAGTAAATTAGCTAGGAAATGCCATTCACACCAAAATTCACTTTAGTTGGCGCCAGTATTTACAACAACCAAAAACTACATCGTCGCCTTTTGGCCGCCATCGCTTCTTGACCCTATGACCACCATACCCCACCCGGAACTGACACTGAACCCATTAAATCAGGAGAAGGAAACGTTAAATATAATCATACAAAGAGATAATAAGCCTCACATTATTGTATTGAATGTATCGAATAATTCAGAGCTCTGCACCGGAAAATACTCTTGCGTACTTTGTAGCTTTCACGTCATTGCAGTCAATTGAATGTTTCGATTACAATCTGAGGTTAACTTCCTTTTTCTCTATGTCACTACATGTGTACCCCTCACCATTTGCTATGTGAAATCTTTCAAATATCATGTTTCCAACGCATTAAACTTTTCCAAATCCAAGAAAAAAGTGTCTTGGGGAAAACAGTTGCGGTTGTGTGGTTTCTTTAACCTTGGAACTGATTGACGAAGCCTTCGGGTGTAAGTTTGAATGTGTCATCGGCTGCGCTTCAGAATGACAGGTTACTTGTCTCGAACCTGACTATGGTATCAAAAAGGTAATCAGGTAGGGTCTATTTTGGTCAATCTTATTCTAAATATTGCCACCACCTACAAATTCAGAACCTAATACAGCAAGAGCTTCTCAAAAGTAGTTACTTACTGTACAATGTGATACGGTTAACGATCTTTTCTTGATCATCTGTCTTGTCTTTTCTTCTAAGAAAATTATTTTAAGTTTCATCGGAAAAGATGATGAAACTACAAAGCTGTAACGCATTTTGTGCAATGGTCTGACTGTCATTTAGGACATAGTTATGCATCCTCTTGGCACTTTATCTTCACAAAATCTTTTTATGAATCTAAGCCGACCGTTTGATAAGCAATCTTCATGGTGAAGTGCAAATTAAGATCATCTTTGTTCCTGTAAAAATAGGTCAAGAATGAGACGGTGGCTACTGACTGTGCAGATGTCTGTTTTGAAAAAATCCTAGACTGCTGGCCATAACAGATTAGGACCCTTCCAGTAATCGGAAGGGCCTTGGAAATGTTGAAAATTGCAACTTGTTTAGTCATTGTTCTGTAAATGGTAAACAATCCCAAAATGCTTCAGAAATATTTAATATTTCTTTTGAGATTGGTCGGTTAACAATTAGACCCGTTTTAAATGTTCACCAGGGGTGTTCCCAGTTATTTGTAGCTGGCAGAGTTTAGAGTTTTCTTACTTCAGTGTTTTATGTGTCTAAATATAGCAGAACAGAAACAACATGGCAATTCTTGATAAGTATTTGACAACAAAATGATTCATTAGAGGCACTTGTATCATTGTGTTTGGAAGCAAGGTTTTGCCAATTAACTTTGGAACCATATTTAGACTGGCACTGGATTACATCATAGATGCCATATGAAGTGCTTTCTTTAATGCCTTATCCGTGCTGGAAACTTTAAGCAAAAAAGTAAAAGTGGTAATTAATTTTTTGTGCCAATAAAACATGTCTATAATTGAGGTTTGTTTTTAAGATGAGTGAGCAAACTAATTCGTGAAAGATTTCCACATCCATCTATCTTGTGGCAATACTATCAGAGAATTGATTCTGAAAGACAATGTTTTGTATGATAAAACGGGATCACTGAAATGGAAAAATGCACTCTTTCCTACTCTGAATATGACCTCTACGATTGAAAGTAAGGCATGTACATCTGTACACGAACATAGAGGCCGATTTTGAAGTCAACATTGTTTTCCATGGTTTTCAAAGAAAAAGTGAGCAATAAATTCAATTCTGTTGTTTCAACTGTCTATGCTACAACATTTGTGCGCATACAGGCTATAATTTTTACATTAATAACATTTTTACATTATATGTCATCCAAGTATTCAACAAACTCAGATGACATTTCGGCAGAGATAAATTTCTGCAATGTAAATACGTACGCCCAACGTGTCCATGACAAAATTTGATTTATTATCGTTGAGTGCCGTTGTTGACAAACATTTTGCGTCACTTTTTGAAGTTCAACATAAATATCATTTTACTAATGATGAGGCTGAAAAGTTGCCCACAAAATAGGACGTCTAACAAAGTATGATAACAGGTTAGTTTTTCAATAATATTCTCAGTGCCTACTCACTACTAGCGAGTCTCTGGTTTCTACCAGATCCACATTTCCTTGAGCATAAAATACATTTAGGTTTTCCAGTAAATGTGATTGGTTCATATTTAATAAATAAGTGAAATAATATCACTAAAAAACCTCTACTCCGTCCATCTTGGAAAAAAAAGATAAAGGGTACAAAATATCACAAAAGACACTAATTAAAAGGAAAACAACAAAGGGCCAAAGTCACATATCGGGCAATGATACGAGCCATGACAAAGGAAGTCTGTCAAATGCTAGATTTGGCTCTGGAAATCCTATCAGATCTATTTTCTTCGATCCAAATCGAGCATCTTCCGGATTTAGAATCGGAGACATCTTGCCAACAGATCATTTCAGACAAATACCATTAATATCTAACAAGAGCTTAATATTGCTCGAAATGCCTACTGCCTTTTGCTTATTGTCATCCAAAAGTTTATTCACCAAGAGCCTTTGGCCCATTCAATTTGCGTAAAATATGGAACCATTCTGGGAATACCAATTCTGAGAATATCAATAAGCTGGTGGTACTGGCATGAGTTAGGGTTATCAGGTTTCTAATAACTTTTTGGGTGGAAATAGCAATTTAGCCTATTCTAAACTACATACTACATAATCGTTTTGGACAAAATGTTGCTGCAAAAACGTACCACCGTACATTGAATTGGTGACACGTAAAATATAATTCCACAAGTTTACCTCTTTGTCACATCAATTCCTTCAACATTTGAAATGATTTGCTAAACCTGTAATCACTTGGAGAATAAAATGATTCATGTGTGTAATAACAGAGACTACGATATTATTCTATCTAATGCTTCCCTTTCAGATTAAAATGAATGGTTTGTCTCATTCATCACTATGATTTACAGCTTTGTCAATATTTTGTCTTTATGCTGACCCCCATAAATATTCTTTCTGGTTTCCTTTTAGTCTTTGTGGAGGCAATTGATAACTTTCTGAAAATCGAACTATTTTGATACGCGATCCCTCCCAGTTACTGCATGTATGCGAAAGAGAACTTTCTTTATTGATCAAAATAATCTTTCATTACAATGACAATAGGCTATCACATTTTATTAAGAACTGGTCATGTTACCATTGATCTAGGTGTTTTATTGTATGAAGGGATGTGATACAAGAATCATTGAGTTACATTTTGATGTCTGTGTATACCAGTTTCAACAAAAAAGCAGGATTCGTAAGGTTCGTAAAAAGCTATTTTTCAGAATGGAATATTTTCACGAGTCAATATTGATAACCTTGGACAATTGTCCACAGTTATTCGTGCCGTGAAATGTTTTCTATGTAACACACAATCTATATGCCTGATCATATTAACCTAGTTTTCTCTGGGTCATTAAATAAAGCTTTCCTCAACGTTTTACACACAGTGATCAGAACCGTGGGGATATGATGCAGCATTTATGCCTGAGCGGCGTGGAAATGGTCTACCTACGGTTTGTAGCTGGCAAACAGTAAATTTTCATCAACTAATACCACTTACCTGAAATGGAGAATAAAACACGTGCGAATGAGTAATGTTTAAATGATTAAAGTTGAAGATGGCTTGACAATGTTTTGCTTTCCAGCAATGGGTTTTTTCAAAAAAGAAGCTTGCTACTAGATAGGTCTATGTTCAAATCTATTAATTAATGAGTGGTCATTCGATGTGTAACCTTCGGTACGGCAAGATTTTTTGATAGGGAATGTCACTTTTCTTCATATTTCCCGTGACATTATCGTTTTATCAGTTTGTTAGCCATTGTTATCCCAGTCTTTTCCTGCCATACAACAGAGAAGGTAGAATTTCAGGTGAGTGTGTCGTTTCAATAATTTAAGATGCCCATGTACAGCGGGAAGTACAATAGAGTTTCATCTCAACTTCCTTTTCAAGAAGCCATCAAAACTCTCAGTCTCCCTTTAAATAAATCACAGGAGTCTCGGGACAGTCTCCATAGATGTCCACAAATCAATTAGACTGGGCTGTGTGATCACTGCTCGTGGCTGCAGACCCAGATAACAAATCTGATTTAACAACCCTCGTGAGATACAAGCTCGCACAGCCGAAAGGAGTTCATAAACCGATAGACTGAACATCTCGATATATCTCTCAAGAAAAGGCCTCCCAACATCTGATTGAACTGCTCGGTTCAAATCCTCCTGTCCTGATTTGTCTTTCTCGTCCTTGGGTCGTACTTTCTCACCTTCATTCATTTTCTGCGTGCCACGTTGTGTTTTAAATGGGTACACAAGCAATGCGTACATTCCAAATGTTAAATAATACCATCTGCCAGATTTGGTCAACACTTTCCCAGATCACAGTGGCTTTAGATTAATCTGATAATACGATAAAAATTCAAGAATTTTTGGACTAAAATATTTGAGATTTTTCATAGATTCTGGCATATAAAAACTGAACTCTCGATTGCCAAATTATTACAGATGCAATGCATGCATGAACCAGTCAAATGTAGTCTAGGCTCAATTCCTGATCTAAATTTGTTTCATTACTCAGAATAAAACTAACTAAAATTTCTTCATTATAATATTACCAACAAGAATGCCTACCAGCATTGTGTCACTCCTGAAATCTCTCACATATCTTGTTTCATTTGAAATCTGGAGAACTCCTTAATGACACCACAGAATAAGCCTCATTCTGAGATTGTGGTGTCAATAAGACAAAGAGAGCCATCTAGAGTCAATATTTGAAATGAAATAAACCTTGTGAGCCATCTGATGTTAACAGTTAAAATTAAGTTCTGTCTACATTCAAACACTCAAGCAAGCAAGCAAGCAAACAGACACAATACAGAGAAGATAAGTCGCTCTGCTGTCATCAACAGCAGGCGCGACTAAAAAGGCAATTTTTTGCAGAAATACGGCCCAACATTTTCGAAAGAACGGCTTATTTGGCAGGTTGAACTGCCCTTCAAAGGATGTCTTACATCCCTCAAGTCTGATCAACCTGTCAAATGCTTTTCATTTGCTCTTTTATTATCGCTGTCTGGTCCAGGAACGTGATTGGAATCTTAGTTGCTTCTGACTTTACTTGACGAGAAATCCTCATTGAGGAATGTCCAAACAAGAAACCTTACCAGTACTGTGTGTCGCTCCACCTGATTATGCGATTTAATTTAACCCCAACTTTGCTTTAGGTAGGTAGGTAGATGAAGAGATAAAATCAAAAATAAAAGTTGAAATTAAATTCTCTGTAGCAAGCATACAGACACCACAGTGAGAGGACAAGTTGCTCTAGTCATGAGCAGGCGCGCCTTGAAATAAGAAATATACAAATATTTTGAAAAATGGACACCCTGCTCACAAAACAACAAGACCTCTTAAACTAAATAATTTGTCAGTTACTTATTTGGCAAATTAATTTTCCAAAATAATGGTGATTCAGTAAGTAGAACTTAATTTTACAGGAACAAAAGATGGGCATTGAATTCTTGTCCGCCACCCAAAATCAGCCCAGGTCTTTCCCACAAATAATGCAGGGCTGATTTGCAAGCCTTCTCTTGAAACTACAGAAATATTGAGCGTTAGTTCCACATGTCGTATCAATTCAAACAAGTGATCGTTGCCTAATAATCGGTGGCTTAATGACGAACGAATGATTCTCATTTGCTCTTCTGCTATCAGTTTTTCTGTCTCCGGGGGGTTGCTGGGAGATTAGGGATGGCACCATTGTTGCATACAAAATAGGAAATTAGTGCTGACAAAACTGGGTGCCGAACCGCCAGGTATACTTCCCTCGTTCCTTAGTTTGGGGTCCATTTCTTGGTTGCACATCTATTTACTTGGTGTGTGTGTGTATGAACTCCTTGCTGCATTGGGAACCATACACTTTATTACATAAAGCTACAATTACTGACATGAGATTATCATGGACAAAATGCCTGTGTTCAACCTTCGTCAGAAGGTATGTTTAGTTATACTTGCGGTGCACAGATACCAGCAATTGATACACTTCTGGATATTAGCTTCCTTCCACCGGTACACGTAATATCAATGCAAAATTTACGGATTTCTATCTGCCGATACCGTAATTGTAGGATTGATTTACTGCTGCCACATTAGATAATCCCAATATTTTACACTGAAGACGGGCACTTACCAAAGGGAGAGACTAGGTATTCCGATATGTTTGGCTCGTAAAAATCGTTAAGAAACAGTAAATATAAAAAGATCGTTGATTTTTACGGTTTTTGAAATTTACAATCCACAAACACAAGATTTCTTAGTTTTATTGTTCGTGGTAGGTTTGACGAATTGCCTATACAGGTCGGGCACGGTTAATTCGAAATTCCACTTAATTCGAAGTTTGGACCAAGACTTGCCAGATTCTTATCATTTCATGTTTAAAATGCACCGTTTATTTGAACATGGTTAATTTGAAGTTCCACTAAATCAAAGCCATTTATATCTAATTTAATTCAAAGTAGTTGTAATTTGAAGGTTTAATTCAAAGTTTGGTGTAATTTGAAGCTTTAATTCAAAGAATATTGTAATTTGAAGACTTTGAATTAGAATATACAGTGTAAATTGAAGGAAAATGATGCCTTTCAACACTCATGACATTGCATTAATAGTTTACACATAGATTGCATTGGTTTCATGTCGAGAGTGTTGACAGATGCATTAGATTTTCTATATTGATTAATACTGTACACAGCAATGCAATGTCATGAGTGTTGACAGATGCATATAG
>JBCAUG010559394.1:0-14650 GCA_038406175.1 Haplosyllis leylae | reverse complement strand
TCCCTATCCTCATTATTCTGGACTTGCTGATCATGCTAAACTACAACTGGCCACTCTGGATGGGCAGGTCATTCTTCCTGACTGGTCCTTCCACTAGGCCTTCTTGCCTGGTCCTTCTGTGTGAGGGGTGGATCATCCTTCCTTACTTGTCCTTCCACTAGTCCTCCCTGCCTGGGGGTGAGTCCATCAGCCACCTGACCTGACAACTCCCTCTGGCTAGGTGATCCCCCTCCCCCTGGTCAGGTAGGTAGGTGACCTGCCTGCCTGGCCCTTCCCCCTCCCCCATGGACAAACACCTGTACCACATGTGTGATCAGTAAAAACTGAACACTTTAAGTTTGGGTTAATTTTTAACTAGACCAGTCGCTGGCAATGTTGCATGACAATCATTGCTAAAAATAATGACAACATGATAGCTGATCAAAGACAGCCGACAAAGGTTTCCTCCATTCCAACTAGAATTTTGAGTTTTTCCAATTTTTATGAGTTTTCTAATGTTCAGATCAATCTGACCCACGGTGGGTTCAAGGTCACCCTGCATGGGTTCAATCTCACCTCACAAAAGTTCCAATGAGTCACCAAAGTGAAATTCTTCACTCCTTGATATTTTGTAAAGCTTTTAACAAAGAATTTAACAAATGATTTGTGATGTATATTATCAGTGGCTAATTCCAACTGAAGACTTGTACTAAATACATTCATCCGTTCAATCCAAGATTGTTGTTTTTATCGGTTTCAGACAAAGAACTTCTCCATTAAGAATTGAATTTTGCAGAGAAACCAAGGGGGTACCAAACAGTCATGTTTTATCTCAGTGCTCTTTTCGCTTTTATCTTTTTCACATCCTGAACAGAGAAACGGTAAATTTGTCATGTTTGGTGAAGGCTAGCAGATGAGGCTCACAGGTAAAGTGTACAACCTAGATGTGTAGAAATATTGATTACTACAACACTGTTATGATTGATTGTTTTGCATAGTTTCTGCTGCTAAGTTGAAGAACACAAGAAAACATCACTCTTTAGTTGCAAAACATTACTTAGTGCACCCAAGTTGAAGCTGTTTTTATAATAATGTATGCCAAATGTATCTTTGTCATTTTTGCTTTTCCTAATATTCGTACCTTCCAGAAACTATCGCTTCCCTAGAAGATGGTGGGTCTTATTTTACTGGACCAGACATACTTTTGTTATCACGCTTTTTGGTATTCAACAGTTGACACCTATTAGAGGGGAAAGGCCCCTTTGCATTTCTTATGTCAGATTTGAGGATTCCCCTCTCCCTAATTTAAACTTCTCATTACTGTGAGGGGATCTCGCGCCCCAGGTTGGGGTGTTTCATTTAAAATACTTTGAAAGGATTACGACAAAAGCACGATTGGAATCCTCCTCCCTACCCCTCCACAAAATGCAACTTTTCATCGGGAACTTAAGCCTTTGGAACATTTTTGGTCCCGCATACACGTAGTATATGAGGGGCCATTTGTATTAAACTAACAGAACTTGGGATGGACCAATTTTATGACAAAAACTTCGAAAATTTTCAGCATCCCTTCAACAAAGGGAATTTTGGAGTTTAGCAGATTTGGACTCGGCATCAAAAGTTAGAAACTCAAAATCAACATTTTAACCCCCTCCGCCAGACATGGGGAATTTTGGATTTTTGCAGATTTGGCAGAAAGTTATGAATTATAGAAAAACTCAATTGTATGTGTTAATTATTTAATGCAGTACACAGAATCTAGCAAGTGCAGGAAATTAAATAATCCCTACCGTTAACTGTTATATTAGGTTAATTCTAAAAAATTGCTTTTTGTTTCTGTCAGATTTGTAAGATTTACTTATCATGAAAAATCCGATTGGAACCCATTTCTGATAATGCAAAAGAACAAATGGTCGTTTAGTATATCCGAGTTTTTCACGACAAGATAAAGTACACATTTTAAGCCTGAATTTACTTCCAAGGGTTTTAAAAGTTTTAGCAAAAAGTTGCCTCCAGTGGGAATTGAACGGACAACACCAACTATCACTGGATCAAAGGTTGAATGCTTATCCAAATGGGCAACCCAGGCATGTCCTACTTGGAAGACCTTTAGCTGAAGTTTCATGCACCATTTCACTTTTTTGACTTGGATCATTTCTAGAATCATTAAAGCATGTCTTATATAAATTCTGTCTTAAAGTTAGATGGAAAAATCCACATTGTCAGGAATATTGCAGCACCGATTGTTGACCAATTTTTTACAAAATGGGTTTCATAATTATCAATGTAACCCTTCTCAAAATTTGTGTTCAGACGGCACAATTGAGTTTTTCCTTTTTGGAGATTTTCACTGAATTTCCTGAATTCTACAAAACTAAAATAGTATAAAACGTAGATTGTAATAGATCTTGTGATAAAAGTTGTTTTTACATTGGCAAATTACAAAGAACTCTCTACTTTGGGAGAAAGAAATTGAGCTCTTTTGTAAGGCTATGATAATTAATGAGGATTTTTCTTTTCACTGAATTCACTGAAAGATCAAGGAGTGAACAAATTCACTAGGTGACTCGTCACCTCACATGAATCTCACCTCATGTGAATCTCACCTCACGTGAATCTCACCTCGCATGAATCTCACCTCACGTGAATCTCATCTCACGTAAATTTCACCTTGCATGAATGAATCTCACCTTGCGTGAATGAATCTCAACTTGCATGAATGAATCTCAACTTGCATGAATGAATCTCACCTTCCATGAATGAATCTCACCTCGCATGAGTGAATCTCACCTCATGTGAGTAAATCTCACCTCGCGTGAATCTCACCTTGCATGAATGAATCTCACCTTCCATGATTGAATATCACCTCATGTGAGTGAATCTCATGTCACATGAGTGAATCTCATGTCACGTGAGTGAATCTCACCTCACGTGAGTGAATCTCATGTCACGTGAGTGAATCTCACCTCATGTGAGTGAATCTCACCTCATGTGAGTGAATTTCACCTTGCGTGAATCTCACCTTGCATAAATGCCCCCTCCACCTTCCATATCCAAGGTTCATTTCAATCCCACCTTGCATGCTCCCCTCCACGCGAAAATAATATCTTTCACCTCGCGTGGAAAAATTCCCAAAAAGGTCATGCAGCAACTCCAATTTCATCAATAAGGTACCTCTACGAGTCACCAAATAGGAAAAACTTGAATATAATATTCCTTGTTCTTGTCGTCAAGTGCAAACGCTCTTCTTGTGTCACAGAATGCGGTCAATGTAAAGACGTTAAACACAGGTCGTAGAAAATTGTCTGTGTCCTGTAGAATACACTTTATTCCAAAAAGAGACAAAGGCAGAGCAGTTTAGCAGAATGTTGTTCACCTAGAAAATAGGTATGATCTGACAATATACTTTGAACTTGATCTCCATTAAAGACAAGCGAATTTTGATGTGGAGTTATGTTTGTTTTTGAAATATTAAAATTTATTGTCAGCTGACCTCATTTTATTCCGTACAGGCTCCTTTTATTTTTGTATGGTGCCCAAGGATTCACAAAACATGTTTGTAACGAAGCATTTGTAAGAATCTTGAAATGTTGGTGGAGCACCAACACAGGTCTCTGTTGCTGAGTGGATAAGGCATTAGAATTCTAATCCATAGATGGCTGGTGTTGTGAGTTCGATTCCTACTGGACAAAAACTTTATTTTTTGAAATTTTAAAACCCTGTTGTCAGTTCTGTACATCAATGCCAGAAATGTCAGATTTCTGTTATTTAGGAAAAACTCGTTTGTAAGAAGGTAAGATGTCCACATTGGTACAAGGACCTTGCATTGTACAACCAAAATACCCACTGCATAGAATGTACAACTTTCAATGAATACATTTGGACAGCATATGTGGTTTTGCTCATGGCCCATTTACATAATGTCTACTTAAATGGTTTCACCAAATGTCAGAGGGTCGGATCTGTTTAGTTTTCCTGACCAGTTGCTAAATATTGTATCTCTCTTAAACTTATTTTTCACTACATTTTCACGGCTTTCCTTTCTATGAATAAAATGGACGGTAACAAATTCAGCATTTCGCACATTGGCGGAAACATGAGAGTCCTGGTTTTAGACCAATAACTACTTAGTAATACCTTTATTGCTGAAATAGTTCTATTATTCCAAACCATTGGGGGATCTAGGGACGCAGGGGATATCCCCCGGCCAAAATGTCTTCATTTCCATGCAGTTTTCGGAAACTATTGATCAAACAGTAGGTTGGCGCCCCCTGGGAAATCCTGGATCCGTCACTGCTTTTGAAACATTATTGTCATAAGTCTACCCTCGGGATCTCTCGTACTGCAAGGCAATACGATATACGATTACCTTAATAAGGGTAATACTATTATATGAGAGGGAAACCGCATGCTCCCTTAATGTAAGGCCATAAATACCTAAACACAGTAGACACTGACAGCTTAGAGCTGACTAGCCCACAGTTCTGTAATACCCAATAGAGGGGCTTCACAGGGGTTATATAAGCTACGCATGAGCCCTGCATTAAGGTTCCCACCTAACACAACCTAGCTTAAGCAGCGGATTCCTGTATCTGGAGTGCCAACTGCAACTACTGCCATTACTTATTTACCGCCGAGTACGGAGAGAGAAGCACTTATTAGTTAATAGGATCGAGCTAATAAGACAACAGGACTGGGCTACTACCCCTGTCGTATACAGCTACTACTGGTGAAACTCTGCCGACACTGAAAATTCCATCTTACCTTTGTATTAAATAAGGTACATGATAGAACTCACGAACACATCCATCAAGTAAAATCCCATAAATTAATCCCAAAAACAGACAACTGTTGACAACAATTGGTTTTTTCGTAATCAGTCGAGTGCTATCGAGCAAATGATCATTTACAGTGACATTATCGCTGAAGAATCGGCTGGGATATTTTTCTTCTCAATTAAAGACAGGGCTGGAACATGCAAACCTGACTGTTCACCAGTTTTTCTACTGGTGTCACGTAGCCCTTTTGAGCTCACTTCACCTTAATTGGTGACACGTTAGAGTGACCTTAGTGGTTGATTGACGGTTTTTGCCCTCAAATCTTGGGCCCGTGGTGGGGCCTACGAAGGTCTTTTGCTACTCCCTGACTGTGCATGGGGTGAGGATTCTACATGGAGGTGGTGGGGACACATCAACATAACATTATGTAATTGAATTTTTTTGAAGATGTTGTAACCTAGTGTGGTGGGGACACAAAAACATAGTTTTGATGCCCTCGTGCCCTCACACCCTGCCCTCATGCCCTTTTGCCCTTGCACCATCTCACCCTCGTACCCAGTGAACCACCTCGTGAAACTCTTACTGCCTGATATTTGATCTTTTCCCGTTTTTGACCGGTTAAATTTGTCCAATTTTGTGTGGAACATTTTGTAATACTGGTAATTTCTTAAATGGACTACATGTAAAACTTAGTGCCTGTGTTTTATTTCTTAGATGGACACTTAGTACCTGTGTTTTATTTTAATAAAGACCAGTACAACTAATGCAAGGCACCGGTAATAAAATATATTAAATTTAAAACACTCGCAGAAAAAAATGACAAATACGCCAGACAATTTTAAAACAGAAAAAAACTGTTATTCCTTTGGATCTGGTGCAGCTGTAGACTTTAATCAATTTAAAGTTTATGCTTTTCAAAGTGGTCTTCAGAATTTTTCTAATTCGTATTTTTCTTCTTCCGATAAGATATATCCTATTTTTTAAGTATGACAGGACCCCCCTTTTCAGCCTACTGTATATTAAACAATCATGTTTTTTCGATTTTGGTTTTGGCTCTTGCTTAATTACATGAATTCATCTAATTGCACGTGGACAGTAGAATTGACTATCTATGGATAAGTGAAAAGTTCTTTTTCACTACTCAAAGATCAGTTCACTATTCATAGATAATTACAATGTGATTTTGCACAATACATGGATAGTGCATAATTAATGAGCACTCTACAGGGAAACTGAAAAATGGATTTATACTATCCACAGACACTTGAATACACTATATGTGAATAAATTACTATTCAGAGATAGTAGTTTCCATTATCCACAAATTATTTGTCTATTTCAACTAATTAGATGAATTCATCTAATTTCAAAACTAAAATCGAAAAAAAGCGAATGCGTCCTGTTCACTGATGCATTAAGTTATAGTCAAACATCAGGAGAATGCTGGCATTATAACAGAGTCACGAAGTTATGTGAAAATTGGATTTGTAGCAGTTCAACTTCAAGAAAACCTTTACATTTCAGACTCAGTGCAAATTGGTCAATGTCTTGATTTTTTGGCAGAAGTTATGACAACAATGAGCCCCTTATAAGGAGAACGATTGCCTCTTGCAAAGACAAACCACCCCCAATCCGAGGTATATCTACATTGTTGTTGATGAAGTTACAAATTGTATAAATGATAGATTGCCAACACCTGTTAGAAATAAAATGTCTCTGATAGTAGACAGTTGAAAATAAGAAATACTTTGAAGCACTGTTTTTTCAGCAATGAGACATTTGATGGTTTTCCAAAGCCAAAACAGGCCTTGCAAGAATGGTGTCAAAGATTGGTATGGCCTGCAGTTATATATGTAACAGTAAGACAAGCATGCAGAGACTACTTGACAGCATGGACTACTCTTACAATAAACCCACAGAAACTGTTTCTCAGTATGACCTACTTTCAAAACAAACCCACAGAAGCTGTTTGTCAGTATAACCTACTGTCACAACAAACCCAGAGAAACTGTTTTGCAATTTAACCCACTCTCACAACAAACCAACAGAAACTGTTTTGCAGTTTAACTTACTGTCACAAGAAATCCACAGAAACTGTTTGGCAGTATGACCTACTGTCACAACAAACCCACATACACTGTTTGGTAGTATGACCTACTGTCACAACAAACCCACATACACTGTTTGGCAGTATGACCTACTTTCAAAACAAACCCACAGAAACTGTTTGTCAGTATGACCTACTGTCACAACACCCCCACAGACACTATTTGAGAGTATGACCTACTGTCACAACAAACCCACAGACTCTTTGTCAGTATAACCTACTGTCACAACAAACCCACAGACACTGTTTAGCAGTATGACCTACTGTCACAACAAACCCACATACACTGTTTGGCAGTATGACCTACTGTCACAACAAACCCACATACACTGTTTGGCAGTATGACCTACTGTCACAACAAACCCACAGAAACTATTTGGCAATGTGACTTACCATCACAACAAACCCACAGAAACTGTTTGGCAGTATGACCTACTCTCAAAAAAAAAACCTACAGAAACTGTTTGGCAATATGACCTACTGTCACAACAAACCTACAAACTCTTTGTCAGTATAACCTACTGTCACAACAAACCCACAGACACTGTTTAACAGTATGACCTACTGTCACAACAAACCCACAGACACTGTTTGGCAGTATAACCTACTGTCACAACAAACCCACATACACTGTTTGGCAGTATGACCTACTATCACAACAAACCCTCAGAAACTATTTGGCAGTATGACCTACTGTCACAGCAAACCCACAGACACTGTTTAGCAGTATGACCTACTGTCACAACAAACACACAGAAACTATTTGTCAGTATAACCTACTGTCACAACAAACCCACAGACACTGTTTGGCAGTATGACCTACTGTCACAACAAACACACAAAAACTATTTGTCAGTTTAACCTACTGTCACAACAAACCCACAGACACTGTTTGGCAGTATGACCTACTGTCACAACAAACACACAGAAACTATTTGGCAATATGACCTACTCTTACAAAAAACCCACAGACACTATTTCGCAGCATGACTTACTGCCACAACTAACTCACAGACATTGTTTTTCAGTATAACCCACTGTCAAAAAGTACTTATATATTTGTTTGTTTTGGTACAGACACTGTTTGGTAGTATGACTTACTGTCAAAACAGACTCACAGAAACTGTTTTTCAGTGTGACCTACTGTCACAAAATACCCGCAGAATTGTCTGTTTTGGTAACAGAATAGTGGTCCTGATTCTAAAATGTTGGAACACATTCATCAGCACTTTGAACCATTTGTCAGTGCAAGTGTTTTTTCGTTGTTCCAGTAAAGTACACAAACAAGAAAAAAACCTGAACAGCCATCCTCATTTTACATTTGATCATAATTATTGTGAATTTGTAATAGATCGATGGCAAATTATTACTCAAATTGCTCACTGTCAAGGGTGTCTTTTTAGAAGAACTTGCTTTTGTTCAAGGAATAAGTGAGCTCACGTCCACAGGACCAAGACCTGTTTACAGTCCACGAATACCCATCTATTTTCTGATTCGAATTTTCCTTATTTCAAGACAAAATACATGATTCGTCTGTCAGTAAAACTATTATTTCATTTAGATTAATCAGGCAAACCTTATTAGCTTCAAACAGGTAAAACTTGATTATTGCATAAAACTTGATGATAGGTATCAGTGAAAAGTTCAATGTAAAATACAAATGTAAAAGCTTGAATATTTATTTTAGTTACACACAACAATTCTAGACTCTACTCTGAGCTCCATATTACAAGAAGACACATTTATATCTTACAGTAGGTTATTAATTAAACTAATTTATTATTAATAAATTAAAATATCATCAATGCTACACTATTAAAGTAACACCAAATTTTTTAGTGGAATAACCAGGATTAAATTCAATTTTTTTTTCTTGAGAATGAAAACATGACATTTGTATTTTCAGAAATGGAGAACAGTTTGCTCATTTTTCTTGGGATGCTGGTTTTTCTTTCACCAGGTAAATAATGTGACTACTTGTAATATCAAAATATTTTTGATTGTTTTTTTTTATTTAAATGAAAGCATTTTAAATCAAAACAAATTTAGCAAGCCAAAGAAAGGAACTCACCTGCTGTTATTTAAAACAATCCCAAATGTAAACTAATTTGATGTAATATACTTGAAGATATGAAAATTAAACACTTCATATTCAATAAGGTAGCATTATAAATGAATAGCTTGAAGCCTACTCTGTGATATAGTCTACCAGGTAATTCTAGGTGGTTAGTTTTGATATTTTTTTACCTAAAATGTACACCAAAAGGTATGTATTAACTTATTTATTTACTTTTCAAATTAAGTAGGACATTCATTGGAGATCAGTTTAACTTTACACATAGAGGAGAAATCTTATACAATGATTAGTGATGATGATCCACATAATTACACTTTTTGGAACAAAGAATGTACAAGTAAGGTGATTTTATTGACTATAGAAAGAAAGTGATTATTTTTACTTTCATGGATTTTTCAGAAAGTTGTACCAAACAACAAAGCAAGCCCTTTATGGTTGTTGATGTAAAACTATTTGCAAATGTATCCAGCAATTTTAATTTATATTTAACAGGAATTGACTCCACACCAGCTGTATTCTATTCTCTGAGAGAATTAAAATTTATTCGGGAAAATGAACACCTACTGATGCATGGCCGAGATTTCTTTATTGGAGGAACAACAAATGCTGCAGAGTTAGAAAACATTGAGTACTTTGAATACTTGACAACATTCTCAGGTAAAATAAAGAGAACATACATTTTTTTAAATTCCAATAATAAACTTTGGACTAAACCATTATTAGTTTTTCATTGTGATTTCATTTACTTTTGTCATTTACATCTGATCATTTGCAATTTCTTATTTAGAAGAGGAATATTGTCTTTATGATTTCAAGCTGCTACAAGTTTTTTTCTTGTCATTTTCTTCACTTAAGGTTAAATAATAAATTGGAAAATATCTTAGTTAGCATTTACAGCATGCATGTGGAACCTAACTTATGTCACCAATATTATGATCCCCAGTTTACGGCCATAAAATGATTCATGCAGGGGCAGTCAGCTTTATCTCAGTTGTAAATCTGTGGATCATGGTTTCTCTTACTGCACTGGACCCATAAGCTTTGAGTAGTGAATTTGTGAAGTTTTGTACAAGGGGCAGCCGATACCATCACTGTCTGCTAATGCATTATCTGGCCATATTTTCTGGAACCCAAACACAAACAATCAAGTCCATAGTAAACTTTTTAGGAATTCTTTAATGATGCCAATTACAGGAATACAATAGATACACTACAGTGCACTGTGCTCACAGGTTACTTAATATATTTTGATTGCACTTGCACTTGCATCTATTTCAGGTCAGGCACAAGTCTACATTTCAACATTTATATTCAATGGGTATCCACAAGACTATTTCTTTCAACTGAAGTCTGCTTCCCAGAGCTTCACAACACACAATATATTGTGTGAAACTGGTAATTGACTCTGCTAACTTAAACATACCAAATGGAAATTTTCTAGTTGCTCTAAATTTAGCATAAATGAAATATGTAAATTAGAAAATATGTCATAGCAGTCACAACTCAATCAATTCTCTCTTCTGTCCAAAATTACATGAACACAAATTAGGTATATCAAAAATATAAAACCAATTAATCATCTTAATTACACCATTCCTTTGTAAAAGTTAATATTCAATGACATCAAGTCATAATTAACTAGGTACAGTAATAAAAATATGTAATTTTACATGTGAATTGTCATTTCAATCAGGAGGAAATTTTTACAAGAAAGTTGTAAGCCCAGACAGACACAATTGTGATTTCTGGACACAAAAATGCTCAGGTAAGAATTTGTGTCTTGATTCATACAAGATTTCTAAATTTTTGCCTGAATTTTTTGAAACATCTAACAATTTTATTCAATTTGGACCCAAAGTCAGAATCTTATATTAAATGAGAATTCCTTGGTTTTAAATAAGAATCATTCAAAATAATTATTCTACACTGGACCAAATCCATCTTGCATTCTTAAGTTTTTCTATGTTTTGTTGAATCTGGCCTGGCATTGGTTGAGTCTCATGTGTGTGCCAAAGACTGACCACAGTGAAATTCTTTGCTTCTTTTGTATATATATTTTTTTCATTTTTCTTCTCAGAAATTGGTGTTGGCTGGATGCCAGCCATAATGAATTCTGAAGAGGAACTTGATTTTATCAGGACAAGTCAAAGTTTATTGAGCGATGTGAGGACCTCTTGGTTGGGAAGATCAGCAATTCCCAGAAGTGACCTATCTAACTTTTCAAACTACATTCCACACCCACCAGAATCAGGTCTGTAAATAGTAATTAACGCAAAATTTGGTGTTATTTGATCAAAATATTTTGCAGTCTCTGTGAATGACGTAATGCTGTCCATATCAATGATTAGACAGCTAATGTTGTTTAAGTCAATTCAAGAAAAACCTGATCAACTTCATGAGACACATAATGGGGTTTTTCCTAAATAAGTTTTACTGAATTAACACAATTAAGTGAATCATGACTAAATCCAAATATGGTATGGTTACCAAAGCTATTACCCAGGCAGCAACAGATATATTACCATTCATAGTAATAGAATATACATTTCCATCACTACCTCTGGTTAGATATCCATTGTGATACCATCCCAGGGACAGTAATGGAAATGTATTTTTTACCACTAAATCAAGGAATGTATATGTTGTAAGATATGGAGTATCTGTGGTAATTATACTAATTATGGATTTTGTCTTTTGTCTTTTGTCATTTAGGAAAAACTCAATTGGTTATTTTTGCAGGCGCACGTCCCGTGTACGTATCCACCTTCACCGGAATTGGTTACAGTGCTAATCAGTTTAATCTTGGAACAGGCACATTATCACAACGTCTTCATGGGATGCTTTGTGAGAATGGTTAGTACAAATACCAATCGAGGTTTTCCTAAAATAGATCATTCTACAATTTATGCCAGAACTGTATTGGTTGAATCTACTATTGGACCAGTTGTTGAATTTAATTTATGTAAAAGTTTTGGCAAATATTTCACTAGGTTTGTTAAGGTAATATTAACCAAATGGAAAACTGTATCAAATATTTGGCAATGTTATATTCAGCCATAAAGTTTTATTAAACGAATAATGATCCCTTGCCTGTTTTACCAGGCAATAAATAAGATCTTAGTCTTGAAAACACAGTCAACATTTACTTATTTTACCAAGTGTGCAACATGCACCACATTGTCTGTTTTGGAGACCAGTCTGCCAATGCAGATAAGTTATGACATTTTACATATTTCTGCCCGCAACTGGTGTCTAATTCAGTTACCATCCAGTTTTAGGCAGAAATATCTGAAACGGTGTCATTTTCAGGAACCTTTGAAACAACTTAATGTTTGATAACTTTTCTCATTTCAAATTTAAATTGGATTCAGAGGTTATGACCACAGAGACAAAATTATACAACAATAAATGAAACTTTTTTCCACAGATGGATTGGTGTATCAATCAGACAAAAGTAGTTACAGGAAATATGTCAGTCAACATTCAGCATTCAACTATGAGTACTGGTCACAGAAGTGTTCAAGGGAGTCCATTTATTGGTAAGACAGGTGTTAGTTGAGATATTTATTGACCAGACAGAGTTTATCTATTATTCAGCCAGGTGTTCAGGTGAGATACTTTATTGGTCAGACAGGTGTTCAGGTGAGATACTTTATTGGTCAGAATGGTGTTCAGGTGAGATATTTTGTTGACCAGACAGGTGTTCAGGTGAGATATTTTATTGGCCAGACAGGTGTTCAGGTGAATCAATCTATTGGCCTGACAGGTGTTCAGGTGAGATACTTTATTGGTCAGACAGGTGTTCAGGTGAGGTACTTTATTGGTCAGACAGGTGTTCATGTCAGTTCATTGTTTGGTCAGAACAGTGTTTAGGAAATATTATTTATTTGTTAGTCATCATGAGTTCAGATGAGGCTTTGCAAAGGTTTAAGTGTGTTTGTTTATTAATCTGTTTGTCATTTGTTGAAAACAAATAATATTCAGTGACCTATTGATAATTTCTTAAAACAAAAGGAAGAAGCATAGAAATAGATTTCACAAAGATATTTCCTTTTCTGCTTTGGTCATTTAAACATTCCATTAGTAATTTTGAAAAAAAATTGAATTGACAGAATTTCCAAATTTTGACAGAACTTGGTGTTGGATGGGGTCCTGCATTTGCTGGAGATGAATCAGAACTTGAGTTCATTAAGGAAAAACAGAGATCATCATCTAAAAACAGGAGCTGCTGGATTGGAGGAGGAGTGGGTAATCTCACTTTGAAATCACAAGGATACTCTCCAGGTAAATAGATCTATTGTTTCAAATACTGAAACTTGTATACTACCTCCAAAGTATATTTTCAAAATTCATATTTTCCTTCAGAAATAATTGAAATCTGGTTGATCAACATTGCTATATAACATATTAAAAGTAATGTTCAGGAAAAAATAAATAATCTATTTCAGATACCTATGCTTGGTTATTTTTGACATGGGATGCTGACAATGGGTACATTGAAGCAGCATATAGTCCTGTTGTGGGCCCAAAGTTACTGAAAACGTATGGCATACTATGTGAAGATGGGAGGTACCTGCAAGTGATGTAAAGATTTTAAATTTGTTAGTTTCCGGTGTTCACCTATGTATTTTATGTCCAGAATTTTTTTCCATTTTTCCAAATGTATTAAACATCTATACACTATTTCATACAGTTGGAGTGAGCTTTGAGACTGATCTTAGTTTTTTCAAGAAACTGGAAGAACCAACTGGATTTACTTACCAAGACTGGGAACCAAAGTTTCTTGGTAGGCATTCTTTAATCTACATGACACTAATATCTGACTACTTACATAAATAAATCAGTTATTGTCTTTGAACATGATGAAGTCAGTTGTAGGACTTTTCAGTTCTTCTTTTGAAGAATTAGACCAATTAACAAGGTAGAAAACAATTTGCAGATCATTTAATAGAAAGTATTTTTATTATTTCACTGACTTTATTTACTAGGTCTTGGTCCAGGGTGGAAAGCAGCTGTGTTGGATTCTGCAACAGAACTGGGTGTTATTGTGGCCAATGTTAATGGACTTGGAACAGGTTCTGACTATTATATTGGGGGCTCAACCAATATCACAAATGCCTCAACTGGGTTTGGTTTCTCTGATTACCTTCCAGACTCCTCAGGTACAATTTTAGATCTGTGTAATTAAAATCATTTACACAGTATCAGTAGAAAGATAACCAAACAAATGACCAAAGAAATGTATGCAATCTACCATGTTCCAATGACTACAAAATGCAAACAGTTCCAGAAACATCCTGTAATTGTAGTTATATTTTTCTTCAGGACCCTATAACATTTATGTGCAAAAGATTAGTGATCAGTCAAGACCTGACCATCCATACTATGTGCTTAAAAGAACTGATGATATGCCCTTGACCAGCATTCTTTGCCAGAAAGGTTAGTTGTTTCCAGGAATATATGACATTTACGATGAACTGACATTTTGTTTTCAAAAAAGAAATCAAAGTCTAGTCCACAATGGTAAGAATAATGATTCTAAATCATAATGTCAGTGATATTTTAGATTTACCTTTTCCTGGGAAAATTTATTGGTTCTCTTGAAATTCACAATTTTTAATGTAACTTTCTTTCATTGCAGGTAAAGCTTAAATAAGAAGAGGATGATTGAAGAGAGCCCATGAGTCTCTTACTTATTATTTTAGAATG
>JBCAUG010559393.1:0-29283 GCA_038406175.1 Haplosyllis leylae | reverse complement strand
TATTGAAGGTACCTAAACAGTTTAGCTCAATTGCTACCACTTCCATCTCAATTGGTCCATTAGTTAATGCTGTAGGCCTATGAGGGGGTCAGTAGGAATACAGTTCCACATGTCAGATGGTGATTGGTTGTACTCATCACGCGATTTACTGATTGGTTCCCGGGACTGTGCATGTGCCGTCTTTGCACTGATTGGACGTAGTGTGAGGGGGTGAAACAGGGCGCGCGTGATCTTCACGTGATCAGAGCATGATCCATGCATAGATTTTGGCGGGAAAGTATCAGGAGATGTTTGAGACATGGAATGACGCTCTTTTGGCCTGCAGAAGCCAAATACAGTTGCTGTTTCGCTCCTCTCCTCAAGTTTTCGCAAGAGTTAATTCTCAACCTGTTACAATAGGTTTCCATGATGGTTGACTTTCTGAATGCTCTTGAATATGTTACGAAAACGTGACTAACTGAATGTGATGGCAAACACCATTTGACACAATTACGCAGAACGGTTCAAATGTCAAGCCAAATCTGGTGTTATATCTATTTTGGGGGAGGGGGAGAATCAAATTTATGGAAAACATTCTCGTTTTGGAATTTTTGAGGTCTGATGAACATTTTGTGTGTGAGTTTAACAACCAAGCAACCATACATCCGTACAGACAGACACCACAGTGACTAGATAAGTTGCTCCGCTCGTGAAGCGGCGCGACTAATAAGTTTACCGGATAGGGCCCAAGAATACCAAATTGATACAGTACACACACGTATCAAATCAAGCACACTGACAATATCTATAAGTAAAATGATTATGTTTGCGCAAATATGTAGTTATTTCTGTAGGTTTCCAAAATACTACAATCCCTTTAAAATGTGTTGCAGATTCAACTGGTGCTAGACAAGCTACTGGAGAATAAAAAGATTGCAGCTGCAACACACAATATATTTGCATACAGGTAGTTATTTTGTTTACTCCGTAACATTTAATCCATCAATTTTTTTTCTTTGTTCTGTAAATGTCAGAAGTTGTTACCGAGTATTCAGCCTATTCCTTTTGCAACAGCCACATATTTACACTCTTCACACTTTGAATGAATAATTGAAGAGATTATATAATTCATTTGAAATGTAATATCTTTTTGTCACAGTGATTTATGTGAATTCATAAGTCGCTTAAATTTAGCAGAACTACATTCTTTTTGTTTCATCGCGGAAAAGGATTTTATTCAATGTGACTGTTGCTGATCATAAAATGTATTCGTTACATTTATCAGAATTTTCCTGGAAAGTAACAATGTCTTGCAAGGCTGTGAGGACGATGGTGAAACTCGCGCTGGGAACAGAATGTTACACTTGATGCAGGTATATTGTAAACTGTAATGTTGCATTGCAAAAATAAAATAATATTTGATGTCAGAATTTAAACTAGACTTCTGGCACTCATAGTCGTAATCTGTGTATTGTGTGTTCGTTTATAGGATAAAAACTGCATAAGTATAGATTACTTTATTTTAATACATTTATCATTCACTCTGTGTCATAGATAATGGACGCACGAAATGTAATTGTGATAGTAACTCGATGGTACGGTGGTATTCATCTTGGACCCGATCGATTCAAACACATTAACAACTTAACCAGAGAAATTTTACAAGAGCACGGATATATAAGCCACAGGGTACGGTAAATTAACAGAATATGGAACATTATTACGTAGAAAACAGAACAACAATGTTAAAACATTATTGACAAATTACAGTGAATACTTAAAACATGAGGTAAACCATTTCCATATTTAAATCGATAATTATCAGTTACATTTTATAGTTATGTTACACAAAACCTATTAACTCAAGTTATCCCGACCATTGCTAGATACATTGACGTACAGCTGTAAAAATAAACAATGTTTGAAATGGAAGATTTTTAAGTCTTGAGTATTCAATAACGTACAATCCAGTATTGCCTCTGGTATTTGGCAATACTAGTAAATAAATATTTTTGAAAGCACTTATGTCTTCAAACAATCTTAACTTTGGAACGTGGAAAATGAGCACAATTATGTTATTGTATGGTACTAACTGTGACACTTAACATTTTGAACAGGCTGAAAAGAAGGGACCAACAAGCAGCAAAAAAGGAAAATAACATGTCATCCCATTAACGTTGTCATAGTGAGCGGTGATGCATAAACAACAAATGAATATTTTAACACTTTTAATAATCTACATCTGCATGTTATTTCCACGTTATGTGGTGGAAATGTTTTTTATTAATTTTAATTACTTTGAGGCAAATTATGTACGAATCAAAGTATTTTACCAGTCAATTATACTCAAATAATTCCATTTATTTAATTGTGCCTTTGCGATTTTTCGTAAATTGAAATTATACAAAATATGTTTATTTTAAATAAATTTCCAGGCCGTGGTCATGTCTATTAAATAAACTATACTATGCACTGAATTCCACGTCATCTCTAACGTCTCATTTTCTGACGGATGTGGTGCTAAAGCTTCTCGTACTGTTGTTCCACAAGGACCTTGAAAGTGATATCTGAAACAATAACCAGATGTTCCGGTCTTATAGAGTTCAGTTAACATTACATTTGCGTATGCAATAAATATGCACGGCTACAGGCCAGTGGTTACAGTACCCGAATGAATCTGTAACATCCGTCTCTTCTATGTTGAACTCTCCAACAGTGACACCTCGAGCTGCTAGTTGCGGAGCAAACATCGCAGTAGGATAAACGACGGATGAGGTTCCTACCTACGTTGAAAAGTGCAAGGAACTCAAATTTCTGTAATTTTTATCTGCAGATGTTGATAATAGTTCAAACATTTCTTTCACGATAAGACAGTGTGTGTAAAGTACCACAAGACATAGATCGCATTTCTCGAGTTCACTTTGAGTACGACGCAGGACATCAGGGTCCAGAGATTCACCAAACCAAACCACATGTGGTCTCACAAGTCCACCACATCCAGCTTTTTTGCACCTGATTAAATGAAAGAATGTAAAATAAAACAAATATACGGTGGAGCCGTGGGCTTACGAATTATTTTCAATGTAATACAGTTTTCCATTTGAGGTTAGCAATATTGGGTTGCCACTCCTTTCTGCGGAACTCTAGATCACCCACCGAGGATTCTAGTTTTTCGCAAACAATATAAAGTAGACAATTAGTACCATATCGACAACAAAAGCTTCCACAAAATTTTCCAATAGCAAAAAACTTTGTTCCACTGGGAGTTTAACTCACAATTACTGGAATACCCATTTGTGATGGCGTTTGCGATTACACACAAGTCGCCGCAATAAACCGATTTACATATTTTGATCACAAACCTGGGTAAATCTTCTACTGGAATTTTTGCATCATGTGCTGATGGATCAGGTTCACTGAAAAAAGGAATGAACTCTTAATTAATTAAGGCACCCAACCGTATTTATCACAAATTTGACAAGTAAATTTGTCATATTTGTTCGCTGTTCTTTTTCTGGGCTTGGCTTCTGATATTTTTCGAGTCAACAGAACATGTGTAATTCTTTTTCACTCACAAACTAAATGTAATCTTGTGCGTAACCTACCCTTTTCCACTCAAAGCTGGACATATAGGACTGTCTTTGTTGACTTCGACGTTTCGGCATTTTGTACATCGAGTTTTGAACAGATTACCTGAAACAACAGGAATAAAAACTTTTTTTCCAAGTCCAGGTTGCGATAATTACAGTTGAATTATTCCACTGATTTCTTTTTAAAAAATTATCAAATATTTTTACCATGCAACTCTAATATATTTTTGGATCCGGCCCTTGCATGAAGTCCATCAATATTCTGAGTAATTACCACAAGACGACGACCTTGCTTTCCAAGTCTGTCTTCACATTCCGCTATAGCCGTGTGAGCCTGAAGAACATGTACATTTTCGAATGTATCACCAACAAGATGGCTCAAAGTGGAAATAAATTACAATCTTAAAACTTTACCGCCGGTCCATTAACGTTAAACATTCAGACATGAGCCTTACAGGGTTAGGATTTTTGCTGGCCATAACTTCTCTTCGGTAGTGATAAAATTCCCACACAAGCGAAGGATTATCTCTGAATGACTCTGGAGTAGCAAGGTCCTTTAGAGAAAAAAAGAAGGACGAAGCATGATGTTGTGTATGATAAACACAAAGCAAAAACTACAGATAACTACAAGTTTATTAACGATCAGCACCTGAGCTCGGAATTTTCTCCACAATCCGCCCGCTCCGCGAAAGGTTGGGACGCCACTTTCTGCACTCACTCCAGCCCCAGTTAAGACAACTATGTGTTTGGACTTTGAGAACTCCTCTCGGAAAGCTGCCATGTCAGAACTTGGACGCGCCTGCAGTATATGTAAATGTCTACTATTCAAAGCTGCCTCCTGGATCCGCAACCGGTACCTTCACTGGACTCCAGGCTCAGTGCATAAACAAGAAAGTCCTCCTATGTGACCACAAGAGTCTTACCACCAGCGGCGTGGCAACACCATTTCTCCTGATCGGGGGGATACCCCCTGTCCTGGCCGGGTGGGGTATCCCCATCCTGGCAGGGGGCACCTCCTCCCCCGGACAGGACCTGGGACAGGACCAATGACAGGACTAGAGGGTACCCCCCCCCCGACAGGACCTGGGACAGGACAAGTGACAGGACTGGGGTACCCCCCTAGAAAGGACTTGGGACCAGAGACTGAGGTATTTCCCCCTGTGAATAAACAAACTGAAAACATTCGGATGTGAGTGGTAACTAGACTACCCAGCCAGCTTGACTGAAAGAGGCTTACCAGACACGGCAGAGCAGGACTCAGTCTCCTGTCTGGGGAGGGGGTACCCCATATCCTGGCTGTGGAGTACCCTCTGTCCTGGCTGGGAGGTGGGGGTATCCCTGGTCCTGCCCCCCCATTCCGAGAAAGGACCTGGGACCAGAGACTGGGGTACCCCCCCCAAACGGAATTAGGACCAGAGACTGGGGTACCTCCCCTCTTTGAACAGACAAACTGAAAACATTACTTTCCCCATCCTTCCGATGCGGACTGTAAAAAACTGATCGGTCTCTTGAGTCTGAATGATCAAAATTGCCAACAACAAATACAAAAGCATGAACTCACCATGTTGACTGAACAGCCTGCTGTGATTATTTCCTTAAATGGTGTCTTGACAATACCAGGAAGTGTACTGAAGAATAATTTCCTTCGTGGACTCCTAAAAGATAAAATCATGCCACGTTAACTTTTGATCAACAGTTAAGAGCACTAGAGTAATCTACACGCAGGGTTTGCAGCTGCGTTTTGTTTTGACCAATAAGTTAAAAAACCATTGCCCAGCAGGAAAATATAAGAGAACTGTAACGATATGGTTACTCAGTACTGAGTGCACCAGCTATCACTTCCACTTATTGGTTGCAGATACTACCTCTTTGTCTTTGCAGTAATGAATGAGCAGGATGAAAGCGGGAAAAAATTTAAACCGGATATATAGATTTTACATCACAAATGTTGTACCACATTGGAGAGTTCCAATGAATATAGGGCAGTATTTGGAGCATGTTTACGGCCGCAACGTTTGCATCTTATTTTTGATCTCTGGTAAATTATTTCATTTTGCCAGCGCTTGCTCTGGTCTGCCGTTATTTATTCTCATTTAATTGTTAGAATATACTATTCGTGTTCATAATAGGTGATTGGTTGACATGAATGAATTTTATGACCAGTGAATTTGTAAGCAAACAAGCCCAGTGTTAATAAATTTTAAGATGGTGACGTATTGTGTTTGCTTTTGTGTATACATCCTGTTTTGCTGTTAAAACACAGGGAAAGACTTCAAATCAATTTATAATTGCTGAAAAATTTCGTTTTACACTTCACAAAACTGCACAAACAGTCCTCCTCAGTCTAAGAAGTAGGTTCAGGATGTATGCGATATATTCGTTGATAACAGTGTCCAAGATAATGAAAGAAAAGTAAATTATTATGTTTGTATAATCCGTGACATCAATCAACAGGAGAACGACAAGTGATGATAGCAAAAATGAAACTGTTTAAAACAGTTTTTCAGCATTGTATCATTGACCTTCATTTTTGACCTTCAATTTCAAAATGTCAAAATTGCAATATAACCGAAAGTTTTATTTTCTAGGTATCAAAACAATGAAGTCTGCTTTGGTCATCGGTGCATCCAGGGGCATTGGTCACCAGATTGCTGTTACCTTATCAAACAAAGGTTACCAAGTTGGAGTTGCTGCCAAAAGTGTTGAAAGTACAGAGCATTTACCAGGGTCAATTCATACTGTTAGCAAAGAAATTGAAGAACTGGGTGGAACAGCTCTTCCCATCAAATGTAACGTACGGAATGAAGAAGATATTAATGCAGCTGTGGAAACATGCATAGATAAATTTGGAGGATTAGATTACGCTATATACAATGCTGGTGCTGTTATTTGGGCAGAGGTTCAGGACGCGCCTGTTCGAAGGTTTAATATGCTGAATGAAGTCAATCTGAGGGGAAGTTACTGCATGATTCAAAGTGTACTGCCGCATTTTCTCAAGGAGAAGAAAGGAAAGATCTTACTGGTCTCTCCTCCAATATACAGCAGGTAAACACGTTAAAGGTTTTTTCTTCGGGCCCGCATTCCGAAGGATACGGGAAGGTTATGTTTTCACATGTGTCTGTCTGTCCACGGGGTGGTGGGAGTACCCCTACTCTCTGGCCCCTGGTCCTTTCCCGGGGGATACCCCTAGTCCTGTCACTGGTGCTGTCCAAAGTACTGTCCCAGGTGCTACCGGGTACCCCCTGTGCAGGAGAGCAAGTGCTGCTGTGCCGCGGGCGGTAAGCCCCTTGCGATCAAGCAGGAGGATTTCTTGTATTTACTGTGTGTTCACAACATGTAAATTTGAACAGAATGCAATATATAGTGCAATGTACATCTGCTGCGTATATTACTGTCTTCAGAATTATCAGTCAGAAGATTACATCGAGGTATGATCCAAATAATTTTACTAATTTGCTGCAAAAGTGAATGCAACAGACCATCACCAGTGCGAGTCCTTTGTGCGACCTGTGTCACTCATCGTGACCGATGTCATTTTTTGAATTATTATGTCATTCATTGACGCGTCATTTCGTTATAGATTCTTCAGGGGGAAGACTCCTTATGCAGCGACCAAAGTAGGAATGACGGTGTTGATGTATGGATTGGCGTTGGAACTCAACGGAACAGGTAAATGATGTTTCTTGTCGTTCATGTGACCTTACAATGGAACAAAAGATTTACAAATATTTAGTTTTGTTATGTGGAGCATAAGTTTTAATTACTGATTTATATACTGTTAGGAGTGTCTGTCTCATCACTTTGGCCAGCCACTCCGATCGGCAGTTTTGTGATGGAGAAGTTACTAGTTCCGCCACCACTGTACAGAAAACCACATATCTTTGCTGATGCCGCCGTCGTGATCGGAGAAGAAACGACCGACAAGTACGACCATTTGTTTACATGAGTTAGAAAGAATTAACCGAACAGGCACTAAATATTGTCACTTTACTTTCAAGCACTCAATGTTCAACAAGACGAAAGCTCATCTTAAACTTGAGGAATTGGCCCCCCCCCCCACCCAAAAAAATAAATATGTCTGTCATAATTGCCGCTGTGACCCATGACGGTAAAGTTTCATTTTAGCTTCATGGTATCTTTACTATTTTCAGATATAACGGTAAAGCTTTAATAGACGAGGATCTGCTGAGGGAGACCGGTGTCACAGATTTCACGAAATACAGAGGACATCCTGATCATGAACCTAGTCGAATGATGCCTCAAGTTCCCTCTCTGTTCGTCGATGAAGACGATCTAAATAATGTTTTGGCGCCGTAATATACGCAAGATTGTGCGCACAAATTTCACAAGTGCTTTAAGCTTAGGTTTATAAAATTGTACTCGTTTAAAACGGGTGAGTTTTTTTTGGCTCCAATTTCCTCGAAACCTTTTGTTAATTTTGCTTGGGCCAAAATTAATAGTCAAAATTAGTTGTAGAATTTAGTTACAATATAGTTAAAATTGAAGATATTCAACATCCGAAAGTGTGTACGGGACTAGTTTACTCATTAGAATGTGTGTCCTTTTGGAATGAAATGCAAAATTCTTCCTTCATCCTTCTTTCAATCTGAAACTACCGCATTATAACAGTAATGCAAATCAAAAAATATTTTTTACAAATATGAAGAATTATTGTGGTCTCAAGGAAGAGATGCTTAGCAATTGCATCTCCACAATGAATTGGCGAAAAGGTTTTCTTGTCCAAACGGCTGCTATGGTTTTTGTGAACAGACTTTTTGCTATTCATGAAATTGATTACCTTGTGCAACTCATAGAATAAGCTAGTAACGATAGAGTTTTTTATACAGACATATGGTATTCGAAATTTACAGTTCATTATACATATGGTTTGTAGTAGTCTAGTGCCTATGTAACAAACTTATGAGGACACGTACTCATTCAGGGAAGATGTTTACAACATGGTACGTTTTATCCATGAATGCCCCTCCCCGGCAACGTACTATGTATACTCATAAATAAGCCTTGAAAAATAACTAAAAGAATTTCTGGCATCAGATCTGTACCACAAATGCTTGAATCTACCTTCTGTATCCTCATATCATGTCTTCTGCCCTTGCAACAAAGAATATCAATTGTTTGTAATAGCTAGAATGCCTTCGCGAACTCATTATATAAAACCGATAATATGCTTGTACAGGGTACTGTATGTTTGCACGCTTCTAGTAAGAATAATGGCATCCACAATGTGCCTGTGAAAGTGAGAAAGACGGTTCAAAAACTTCTTTTCTTGTAGTGACGGATCCAGAAAGTCTAAACGGCTATGCCTGTCCTCTACCCGTATCCAGAAAGAGACGATAGTTAAAAATCTGGTACTGTTTCTGAATCAGTGCACGTTCACAAATCACAGACTAAGGGTACACATTATAAGTCAATGGTAGGGTCAGTTGATAAAAGGGCACTTCCGTGACATCTCCCCATTCCTGTTAAACCTTGTTTACACGTAACGTCTGCGTTTGCGTCAAACGTTAAGGGTTGTATGGCAACAAATGATGGTATTCATACTTAACGTTTCAATGAGACGGCAAAGATCAAAGAAAAACGCAGACGTTACGTGTAAACCAGCCTTTAAAGTAAGAAAAAACACCAGACCGTTTGGTCAGAGCTGCCAATAGTTTCTGGATCCGTTACTTTTGGGACAAGAAATGATGTCGCATGCTGCTGGTGCGAACACCGCTACTTGAGTTTTTCCCGATTTGGCCATTTCACACTAATTAGGCTAAACATTGTAAATTTTGATTGAAGCTAGTTTAACTAATTAGTCTGATTAATGTAAAATAGTCAAAACATAAAAACGAAAAATACCTGAATCTCAGATTTTTTCCAAAAATATAAAAAGACCAGAGAACATTAGAATTTTCAGTATAGTTGATTGAATATCGAAAATATGTCGAAGATTGATAATCTTATAGTTTCAAATAAAATTACTCTTGGCAAAGGAATTATATTTATCTGTCTCTCTTTGAAAGTACCTTGCTGAGTGAGGATGAAGTGATGAATCCGTACATGTGTTTATTTTCTAGATCGCTGCCCTACTTTTTGCCCTCAATTAATTCAGATTTCCTGACATTTATAATCCTGAAGATTCCAGGTATGGTTGTTTCCAAGTTTATTTCTCGTCTAGTTTTAAACTAGTGTACAGAAAATAGTCAAAAGATTATTTCTTGCAGAAAAAAGAATGAAGTCTGCTCTGGTCATAGGTGCTTCCAGGGGCATTGGTCGACAGATCGCCTTAACACTTGCTCGGAACGGCTACCAAGTTGGAGTAGCTGCGAAGACTGTTGAAAGCACTCCAGAACTCCCAGGTTCAATCTATACTGTCAGCAAAGAAATTGAAGATCAAGGCGGAAAAGCTCTTCCCATCAAATGTAACGTACGGAATGAAGAAGATATTGATACAGCTGTAAAATTATGCATAGATAGGTTTGGCGGATTGGACTACACTGTATACAATGCTGGTGCAATTAAATGGCAAAAAGTGGTTGATACTCCAGTTAAAACCTTCAATTTGCTCAACGAGGTGAATCTGAGAGGAAGTTACTGCATGATTCAAAGTGTGCTGCCGTATTTTCTGAAACAAAAGAAAGGACGAATTCTACTAGTATCACCTCCAATATACAGCAGGTAAATCTGCAATATTAAATTATTGTCAATTGAAGATCGTTGATGTTGCACGTGGATCTGCAGGAATATGTGGGAATTCTGCATTTCTCCGTATTGTGTCAATTTCAGGTTCTTCAGAGGAAAAACTCCTTACTCGGCAACGAAGGTGGGAATGACTGTCCTGGTGCATGGACTGGCCATGGAGCTGAAGGGAACAGGTAAGGTTCCACTTTTGGATCTCGAGACTTACTGGCACTTTTTATTTTTTTTATTTTTTATATATTTTGGAAAATGATCGTTGACTTTGTACCACTTTGCTCTCCTATTTACTCCGGTAAACGTTACTGACTGCAGGAGTCTCTGTGTCTGGATTATGGCCTGCCACAGCTGTCGACAGCTTTGTGATGGAAAAACTTGATGTACCAGCATCGAAGTACAGGAAAGCTGATATCTTTGCTGATGCCGTTCTAACTATAGGGGAAGAGCAATCTGAAAAGTATGTTATTCGTAGTATTAGGTCCATATGAATGAATTACCCCACTGCATCCTTATCACAAAATGTAAGTGCATTTTGGCCAATTATATTCCAGTTTCAGCTAAATGATTGAAAGAAGGGTTCATAGTTTTTTGGGAATATGTCTTGGCTCGAGAGGTAACAAGTGTAGAGCCACAGCAAGGTTTTATTTCAGATTGAAAACGGGAATTCAGATGTCATGCCGCCTATTTTGATCTATTTTCAGATATAACGGTAAAGCTTTAATAGACGAGGATCTGCTGAGGGAGACTGGAGTCACCGATTTCACAAAATACAGAGGACATCCTGATCATGAACCGGCGCGCATGATGCCGCGCAGATTCCCTTCCTTGTTAGTTGAGGAAGAGGCGGAGGATCCCCTTTTTAAGTCACCTCTGTAATATTGTTCGACAACCATTGCTTTCCAACGTCGCATCCAATTTTTGTGATTGTGCACCATGTGAGCAAATTTTTTGGCCATGGGTTAAAAAACAGTTGCTTAAAATCACTTGGAAATGCAGAAATATGTTTTTAAGTGGTATTCTAGCAACTTTTATCTGAATATGTAACAGGATCAGAAGATCAAAGTTGGTCATAATGTCATGGAACACATTTTGCTTGGGAATTTTTTAAATCTGATGAATTTTTTTTAATTGGCCAAATTTGGCAACTGTTCGCAAGCAAGCAATCAATCACCCTGAGGCTATATTCGCTTTGCTCCTTTAACGCGGTGCGACTAAAAATAAAAACAGTACGTTGATTAAATTTGGTAAAATTTATGTGCCTTACCAATATGACATAAGCAAACATCTGTACAGCTACAGACTGATCAACAGCATTTGTAAAGACTAAATACGAAGAGCATTACGAAATATACATTTAAAAAAATCTGGATTGCCACTTAAACGACATATTACTTAGCACAATTATTTACGAAGCACAGCGGTGCTATAGTGATCGGATGTACCAGGTTACGAGATATGCAAACGACTAAGTGTTGTTAGTTGACTGCTGTGGAAAAAGCCACCCATCATTCTTGTTACATAAAAAAATTACGCGTATTTCTTTAATGATAATTTTTCCAGCACATTAACGATTTTACTACATTAATTTACGCCTTTTCTTGAATAAAACTGCACCATTTTACACTAAGTCATTTAACACAATATTTCATAAAAATCAGGCCGGTTTCATTCATTTTTCCTTTTTTACTCTATGGGTCACCGAACAGATCGACACCCTTAAGTTTCTCCGGTAGATACGTTTGGTCTGCAGGTCCCTTATGAGTTGGGTTGTACTGGTATCCCTTACCGTAACCTAAAACAATATTATTGAATGTTAATGGTGAATCGTGTAACGTTCGTATTAAGCAATTGAATTAAAACAAGAACTCATATCATGTACTCTCAAAACTTTAATAAAGGAGCATACTGAAGGCGTCTGCAAATGACTGTTTTATCAGATTACCCAGATTCTTCATGAGATTCGTAGAAGCATTTCTTAGATGTAGTGGCACGGCTGGTTGTGGCCCTTCATTGTTTGCTATGATTTCCTTAGCTCTCCACAGAGCTCTCGTTGACATAAATGACTTCGGTGCCTTTGCCAAGTATGTTACACAGTGGGCAAGATTAATCTGGTAGTTAAGGAAAAAACTGCCTTGTACGCTTTACCAATTACAAGTGGACTTAAAAATTCTTCTTTTTCGAAACGCAAACTGGGACAATTGACACCCAAGTTTCAAATCTGGGTGTCATCTGCCCTGGATATGGAAGACAGAGTGGCTATTTTGTCAATTGTTTACCTGTTTGCAAATAAGCTGTCTTTTCTATGTGGGGGTGTGACAACACTAATACCTTTCTCACAAAAATATTTTATTTATCAGCTCTGATGAGACTTGAACCCCTGACAAGGGGTACAAGCTTACAACCTGAAATTTGTACTTCAGTACTTTACTTACGCCACACTCTGGTCTTCCAATAAACTGACATGCTTGAAAAGTTGAAACTGCAAGTGGAAGCGCATGTGAATCTGCCATACCTACAAAATAATTACCCATTAAGGAATTTGTTCACCAAGTACCCTGTTTGGGGCAAATAATGACAAAGCAGATTAATGATGCGTTATTTTACCAATGTCTTCGCTGGCTGTAACCACAAGCCTACGAGCAATAAATAGTGGGTCTTCGCCACCCTCAAACATCCGTGTCATCCAGTAGACTGCAGCATTCTCATCTGAACCTCGAATTGATTTCTGCAATGCTGAGGCACAATTATAATGTTCCTCGCCTAAAATTAAAACATAAAAAATCCAATCAATAGAAATATTTGCTGCTGAATTATTGACGACCTGTGGACCTACTATGGTTACGTACACGAAGCGAAACGATATATTTTGTAGTTTTTTTTTTTTGTAGTTTTTACAAATTTTAAAACTTAATTAAATCAAAGAACCGAATTACACGTCCATACCGAGTATGCCATACTATCGTGCATATTTAACGGGTCCTTTGGTTAAATTACGCCCCCTTTTTCTTGGGTAAAATAGCACTGCAGTTATTGTGCTCATAGTATAAAATAAAAAAAAGGAGAAGAGGAAAATTTCACTCATTTATTTATTTACCAGTTCTATCATACTGCAGATGAGAACGCAACATCCCATCCTTGACATCGTCCACTGTTATTGTTATGGAAGAAACGCTGTTTCTTGATTCATCGTCTGGAGGAATCTTTGATTTCAAGATGTGTTCGATGTTGTTCAGAGCAGCCCTCGCATCACCGTCGCACAAATTGGCTAAAGCTGTCACGGCATCTTCTTCAATTGTAGCACCACTTCAGCAAAAAAAAAAAACAAAAAAAAAACAAAAACACAAGGATAACTTAATGACTATAAAATATACAATACAGCCATATTTTTTCAGAAAAATAAATGCACCGGACAACACATCTGTGGTAAATCAATTTTCAATTGCAACTAAATAGTATTTTCTCAGTAAATTTTAAAATTAAAAATCTTGATCAGGTGAGTCAATAAAGAATACCTATTTTTCTGATTAGTGGATTCTAATCGGTCTTCTTTGTCTTGATTGTATCGTATGGAAATTCCTAGAGCGCCCAATGTTTTCTTGAGTATGGTTGTTATGTGATCGCTGCTTAGTTTTTCTAGCGTTATAACTCGACACCTGCTCAACAAGGCACTGTTGACATGGAAAGAAGGTATTTCGGTCGTGGCTCCAATTAAAACAATTGTCCCGTCCTCGACATGTGGCAGAAATGAATCCTGGAAATATATGGATACCACCCATTTTGTATTGAAATATTTCCCTCGCTTGTTGTATTTCACCACTAAAATATTAGAAAAATCAAAATACTAGTTCAGGGCAAAAATACCTGTTGCAATTTGTTAAACCGATGAATTTCGTCAATAAATAGAATGGTTGTTCTTTTGAACATTTTCCACTCGTTCTTGGCAACCTTCACAGTTTCTTTGACATCAGCCACACCTGAATTTGTCGCAGAAAGCTTAACGAACCTGGTATTATGGGACTCCTTACAACTTTGAGCGATGATTCTAGCTAATGTAGTCTGCAATATAATAAATACAATATGTAATATATCCGCACTTGGTAAGGGGCCAAGAAATATGAAATCTATGTGACCATCCTTTTTAAACTTATTTGTACAGGTCGGAGTTGGGGACGGGGGTGCACGACCCCCTTCTGGATCAGTTACTATTCTATAGTTCTTCAAAAAGGAAAACAGATCATCGATAACAGGCCATTCAAGTTACCTTGCCACAGCCAGGTGGGCCCCATAAAATCATTGAGGGAATTCTATTTGCTTCAAATAAGGTTCGCAGTAACTTCTTACGACCAATTGCTTGTTCCTGTCCAATGTAATCTGACATGGTGAGTGGTCTCATCCGCTCTGCTAAAGGAACATTACTGTGGATATTGAGGAGTGACCCTTCTTCCTCAAGTTGGCACGCTTCAGATTTGTTGAAACAGTGGGTTCGTTTCTTGGGCAAATTGGAAAAACCAGTGTCTCTTTTGACGTGATTCAAGTTATCCACGGCTTGTGGTTTCGCCATTTCTGATTTTAGTCTTGATTTAACAGGGGACGATGTGGATTTTGTTTTCATCATGAAACCCCAATTTTGTGTGCCTCCCTTCTGCATGGCGGGAGCTTTTGTAGTAACTTCATCATCCATCTTCTGACGTTTTGTCCTTGGTTCTTCAGCAGGACATTCCTTCCTTTCCAATTCTTTCGAAGCAGCTTGTTCTTTTTTCTCACTTTCACCACTTAAACACCAGTTCACGTGTGTGTTTATTTTATCTTTACTGAAATATTTCCCGCACACGGGACATTGCACGTCTTGGGTAGCCATCATCATCAATTTTAGTCTTCACATTAGAAAGCTACAAAACTTTGCAAATTTACGGATTAAGCAGTTTACGGCGTCATGACTGCATCCTGGCGGGAAATTTCTTTTACCTCATGCTGTGACTTCTTGAACAAAGGAACAGTAAAAATTCCATCTTTTGGTCCGAAATAAAATTTATGAAAAGAACGCGAACTTGGGAACTGGCTGGTTGGAATGGAATACCGCCCCAATCACATGTGTCAATACCGCCCCAATCACATGTGTCAAAATTTGGTATTTGTAACATTGGCAATGTCGATTGGTCATTCACATGGGGACGCAAAAAAGATATCACCAATCTGTAACTTCCCAAAAAAAATTTTTTTTACAAGATGTGACAGTGACACAAAACGGATCAGATTTTTTTCAATTGGCAATAAATGTACATTGAAGAAATACGGAGTAAAAATTCTCATCCCACTATCCTTACTTACCCTTGGATAAGTTACTAACATTGTTCTAATTGTTGTACAAGCACTGGAAATTTCAAATAATTTAAGTTTTATTTGTCGAGAAATATTACATAGTTTCGACATGTCTTCTTCAGTTTCTCTGGACATTTAAGTTAAAATATTCCAATCTATTTTATGCTGATTAAATGAGGCATTCAGTCATTATGAATTTGGTTTACTAGTGTAATTTCTAATTCCAAAATCGAAAATTTTTAAAATAATTAGTAAGGAAAAAATAAAAAATTTATTGAATTATCTACCTATCGTCGACATGTCACGATTCACAAACGTTCACAAAACTACGAAAAAATTATTAACACCATTATATTCACAGTATCTTAAATAGACAAGATTAAGTACCGATATTTTTATGAGAAGATATCAAGCTTTATAAATCGGCGGTATTGAACGACGAACTTAAACGAAATTAATAATACAATATAAAATGTAATTAATAATATAATATTGGTTACATAATAATATGGAATAATATATTAAATACTTAGCACCAAAACCTCCCGCGGCAAAACCCTCTACAAACAAAACAAGACCTGAGACATGTTCTGTAACCTCTTGATTTATCACCTTTGCTTCCTTTTCTTATGGCCAGTGGGGGATTTTTCACGAAGGTCATGAATAGTAAGTCGCGAATAAGCTATTTGGGTTTCTGGTAATATCTGGAATAGTACCAGTCAAAGTCAGTATATTTACTATTTAGAACCCTTATTTGCCTCCTATTCATGAATACTTAATCATCCAAAAAGGACGAATAAGAAGCACATAAGCTATTCAACCTTTTGTGAAAAATCCCCCTGATGCATCGGTACTTGTCATCAGACACAAGGTCGTTTGGACATCCCTTTGGTATACTCGTATCTAACTGTGAGGCACTTTGTTATTTCGTCACACAAAACCTGCCACTTTCTACCATGTGCCTCCACGTCCTGCTTATCAGGATGATAATGCAGTATTGTTTTCTGCATTGCCTTCTTTTTAGCTTCTTCGTTTGTTATTTGTTCTTCTGGGTACATAGCGTGCTTGGGATTTTTCGGAGGGTACGTCTTGTACACGTATTTTATGAATTCAACAGTTCCTGAAAAAATTAAAGTGAACCAGTTGAGAGATCAATGACAAGTATTTTGGCAGTACGATGGTTCTTACCAATCGTGTTTTATCTTTGACCACACGATTTGTTGACTCTTTACTGACTCACCTTTATGCTTCATCTCATTCAGTTTTTTCAGCTCAGACTCCAGAGCTCTCCTGTACGGTTCATTTTGTGTAGCTCGCAACTTTTCTTCACGAAGAACCTTCTCTCTTTGGTACTCCGCTAAAGTCAAAGTACAGTCCCTGTACCACTCTAATAATAAAGTAAGGATATTAATTTCAGGTTACAAATTCTCATTCAGCTTTGCCACGAACTGATAAAGATAAATTTTGTTTCCCGTGTTTTGGGGGGTTTACCAGCAGGGCATACTAATCCCCTATATCATACCATAACTGAGGTTTTGGTTCTATCATACCGCCCTGCAAATTAATTGTCGGAAAATTTTGGAATCAATACTAATCTGGAAAACAAATGAAAAACATACCTTCCGTGTAAAACATTTTGGGGTGTAAAGCTGCAGCAAGTTCATTACACTGCATCAAATACTCCTTGGCTCTAATCCTCATCTTCAGTATGTTATGATACAGCATTCCCAATCTACTTAGGGCCACCGCTTCTAGCTCAATCTGTCATATATAAGAAAGAATTGAAACGCCAATGCAACATGTACATGTATTCTCTTCTCCTCTCCCCTTAAAACAATTCTTGTGGATATGCACTTCTCACTTTTGGCAAACTTCCGGCTATTTTTCTTCACTTTTAGTTATTTTGAAACCATCAATCAAATAGCTACTTTTTCTCCAAAGCCTAAAAGCGTCCCTTAGCCCATTTTAGGGCGTCCGCTGTGCCAGCTTTCAGGTAGAACCTGCCCCATGTTCGTGTTATCTGTCCAGAAATAATTACATTTTCTAGGATTCTAACACAATTATACAATTGGTGCAGGCGATTGTTCAACCAGTACACGTTATTCACAAATCCTTATGCCCGTTTATGCTTGAAGCACGAACATGTGTACGTTTATACTGTAATTTTGCTTAGTGTCCTCGCATCGGTAAAAATTACCAAAAATTCCTCAGTTCAGTAGCGGATCCAGGATTTCCCAGACGGAGTGGGGGTTGCCAACCCTCAAAGTGGGGCGTGAACCTATAAGTTGACAATTTTGTCCTCAAAACTGCATGAAAATGAAAGAAACTGGACTCGAAGGGGTACGCATTCCTGACGCCCCCCTCCCCCAGGATCTGCCAATGCAGTTGCAGGACTTGTTGCCGCGTCGATAGAACTGAACCCTTTGATAATTATCTTTGAGAATCTATTGTACCCTTTACACATTTGTTCTTTCACAAAATACATGGACCTTTTAGGAGACTGAATTTACTCCCCTTGGAAACTGTATGCAGTTACGAGACTATTTCCAATTTATTACTGTAACACAAAAGCATTCCACAAAACGAATTAAAAATGTCATTAAAGGTAGTATTTATCGTACCTCTTTTGTACCCGCCAATATAGCTGACTGCTTGTAGTGGTCGACAACTTCCCACATCAAGTACATGTTCAAGTCTTCTTCGTCTTTAAGTGCTTTATTCAGAATTTCATCACCTGCAACCATTAGCTTATGTGGAATCTTGTTTTATTACAACTTACTGCCACGCAAGATTGAATGAAAGGCATTGTCGGACAATGAACTTGGCCCGAATGTACATTAATAAGCACCAATATACATAAGACCCACAGTTCCCACTTTGTTCCTCCATGAGTTTTCCAGTATTTTTTTCATTTTTTCCTGACCTTCCTGAAAATATTCTATGGCTTTTATTCAATATTTATTTATCCACTTACTAATGCAACTGTTGTTTTTCTTAAAGTTTTAATATGAATTTTCGTCCCAGCTAACAGACGATAAAAGTAATTTTTGATGGGAACACACTGGAAAGGCTCAATCATTTTTGAGTGGGATTAAAATTTCGGTATATTTTGTCAAGATGCCACTGTTTCACCAGTGTTTTTGGGTAATGCTACTCCATATTAGATGGTTTCTGAATCTGACATTACCTGAATTGAAACATTATGTGCATCTGTTAAGGGTCTCCAGTTGGCAGTAACAGAAAAAGTAAATTGCTTTTTTCACACAGTAAAACCTGACTTGGAAATTTCAACAAAAATCACTCAGGATATATATTTTGAAGTTACAAATTTAACAGTTTCTGGGGCCCCAAGTGGACCCAGACCCCTGGTTTACAAACTAATGTTCTGTAAACCTAACCAAAAGCAAAAATTTGTCAAAATAACCAGAATCTTTATATTGAAATATATTTTGTGTAGTGTGCCAAAATGCAAGTTTAAATTTTTGAAGAAAAAGTACCAGGAAAAGTGCATATTTGACACTTAAAAATGCAACAGCTTCTGGGGCCCCAGACCCCCAGCTTACAAACTAATGTATCTGCAATTTAAACCAAAAGAACAAGACCCTCCATTTTTTCATATTAGGAAAAGAAATATTGCATTTGTCAAAATGGCCAAAATCTTGCATATTGAAATTGATATTTTGTAATGTACCCACACAAATGTACAGTAAAAAATTTGAAGAAAAAGTACCAGGAAAAGTGGGAGAATGCATATTTGACAGTTAAAAGTCCAAGAGCTTCTGGAGCCCTAAGCAGGCCCTAGACCCCTAGCTTACAGAGTAACAAATCTTTACCACAGAAACTTTACCAAATGAACAAATAAGACCCGTGATTTTCTCAGATAAAGAAAAGGAAATCACCTCTGTCAAAATGGCCAAAATCTTTCATATTGAAAATATTTTGTAATGTACCCACACAAATATGCATTAAGAAATTTGAAGAAAAAGTGGCAGAATGCATATTTGACAGTTAAAAATGCAAGAGTTTCCAGGCCCATAAGGTGGGCCCTAGATACCAGCTGATATTGTCTTGCTTCACTCACCTGACTCTACTTCACTATGTCAGCAAAATCTTGGAAAAAAATTCTGGGACCCCTTGACCAAAACCTGGATCTACTACTGACCTTTCTTGTATGTGATGTGAATAAAAGCACATACCTCATAATAAATGTAGCTTATCATTGCATGACATGACATGATGACAGTTGATTGGGTTATTGTTGTGTGACTCTGTGCCTATTGACTGTGGAAGGGTGGTAAGGCTCCTTGTGTTGGATCAAACAAGAATAAAACAACTCTTATTCATACTTGATGCAGCACTTGTTTATAAATAAATGGAAGGCAATCGCAAAATCAATGTCAAAATTTTGCGTGAGAGGAAAATTCATATAATTTCCTTTTAAAAGTCTCATCATTCATGCATACACATGACCAGTTGGCAGATAGTGTCAGTGGTTTCTTTTATGTAGAAACAAGTGTATATATACATTGGAGGCTGTACACATCAAAATAGGGTATAGTAGGGAGATTGTGACACAGTCAAGGACTAGCATCAGGTTATGTAGTAAATGGTCAGGTGCATGGCGAATATTGTGATAATTGTATCCTACAGTATCCATGGATGTCCAGGGTACCAAGGTACAGCTCTTTAGGTTTAGGTGGTACTCATCCTCAAAAGGCTACAGATTGATGAGTACCAACTGATATTTGCTCAAAAAGTGTGTATGATTTTTTTCTCATTTACAACAATGTGTGAATGTTGCAAAGTGAAAGTATGTTGGATAATTAATTAAATTACTAATTAGTTAATTAATTAATATTAGTTGCAAATGTAAATTCAGCAAATATCACTTCAGCACATATCAGTAGCAAATATCAGGTTTTGGCAAATATCAGCTGATATTTGCTGGTTCTCAGCCAATCAGAATTGAGGATTGTGCACAAGTGAATGATAAAAGCCATTACAATGAACTCCGTGGAGCTCTTGTGTAATAGTGGGGAACAACTGTTGAGCATGCTGCATAGTGTGGTATTGATGCTAAGTTTTAGGGCAGATGTAGAATTTACTGATTTGCCAGACTAAAGCTTCTGTAGTTTGTTCCAAGAAGATCTGAGTGGATAGGAGAGGCAGGTTGACCAGAGTATTGATGCATCCTTTCAAAGTACATAGTGATTTTTCCATGATAGCTTGATTTAATAGGAATTATTGATGGATTTAAATATTTGCACATGTGATTATGATTGGTTCCCTTGGTTCCAACTTGATTGGTTTCAACCTGTTCTCAGGGCAGGCCAGTTTGGGTGTTTCTAGATGGAGTTGGAGGGCCCATCCAGGCATATGAAAGGTACCATTATTGTCTACTAATAGCTAAAAAATCAGACTGAAATATCAAGAGAGCCAAGTAATAAGGATTTTAATTTCTGAAGTGAGAGCTATTTTTTTGCTCTCATTATATATTCCTATGAAGTGCGCATGCATGGGTAGTTTTGGATATGAAAAACATAACTCTGGTGATGCATAATTTTCCCACTTTTTTTGAGTATTTACTCAGCAATTACTCAATCACGTCAATTAAGATTTTGGCAAAAATTAGATACTATTAGGGTCTAACTATATCCAGAATATTGAGTAATTTAATTGAGTAGTTGCCCAGTTATTTGCCAAAAACCTATATTACTGCTCACCCAGAAAAAAAAATTGTAGAATTTCCAAACACTTTTAATTCACATAAATCACTTTAAATGATCCCGTACACCTGCTTATTAACATAAATCAGCAATAGTAATCAGATACTATCAGCTACTTGATGCTACAAGCCATTAACTCAAAAAAACAAAAAAAAATCACTAATTTCTTGATTTACGAGAAAACCATAAATGGCAAAAATTCTCACAAGGTGTCTTTTGGTAGGTAAAATGATCCTCTACAAATAACCTATTAACATTGTACCCTTATCAGCTACTCTTCATGCCATAAACAGACAATGGGCTGAGGTGGTTTAAGTTAAGAAGATGTCAAATTGTCAAAAAGATGTCAAATTGTCAAAAAGATGTCAAATGTCAAAAAGTCAAACACATGAACTATGGAGGAGGTTCACAAAAAAACACAAATTGACATGATCAGGTTCACACATATTGACATCACATATCAAGGTCATCAAAATTGATCAAAAATACTTTCTATGGACATTTTTAGTGTTTTTGGTCACCATCCATGTAGTATTAGTTGAGATACATGTAATGGCACATAATACATGTATACACCATGTGACCCATCCAGATCTACTAGGTATTGGCTGAAATCTGTTCATAACAGCTAGCCTTATGATCACCTGAAATGCCATGAAAAAAAATTGAAATTGAAATTGCTCAACACCAGAGTCTGTTAAATGACAAAGTCATGGAAATGTGCCCTGTTTCTGCCCCAGTAAAGATTTTTTTAATTTTTAATTTTAGAGCATTGTTATATTGACCGCTCACATCATTTTTGACCTCCCAACCCAAGTCATGCAGTGGCCCATTGAAAAACATTCATGATGTTTCGATCTCAAACTGTGAATTGCAAAAATTCTCAGAAGGTGCCTATTGGTAGCTAAAAAGGTCCTTTACAAATCACCAATTGACATTGCACCCCTGTCATCAATCCTTCATGCTGTAAATATATGATTTTGGAAAGTGCTGAGTCATCTAGATCTATGATTTAGTTTTTGAAAAATTTTTAAAAATAACAAAACCATGTCTATCAGATGTAAAATTTGCTGCTGATTTAAAATATGTACTTGAAATTTTGATATCTTGTCTAGTTTCGGAGATATGAGCATTAGCAATTTGCTTCACATATTGCTTATTTCTGAAGGCAATTCTTGTGTGATTTTGATGTAAGACCACTCAAATCAAAGCTTATGACCTCCTCTACAAGAATATGGAGTCATCATGCCACAGGTTGGGCTATAAGGCACCTAAAATGGCAAAAACATGCCAAATGGCAATTTTTGGCACATTTTGGCCATTTTTAGGCACCTTATAGGCCGCCCTAGTGGCAAGATGACTCCATATTGTTGTCATAAGCTTCAATTTGAGTGGTCTTACATCAAAATTGGACAAGAATTGGTTTCAGAAATGAGCAGCAGTGATAGAACCAATACAAACATGTTAAACATGATAATTTTGAAATTTTCACCAAATAACTAAATATCAGTCAATTGGGGTCTAGGGATTCTTTTTCATCTAATTTCACCAATTTTGGAAAAAATAATTCAAATGGCTTGATGCTACAGGCTGTCATGGAAATGTGCCCCATTTCTGACCCCATAAAGATTTTCTAATTTTGACATTACATACCCATAGAGCATCCTTACATTGACCACTCATGTCATTTTTGACCTCCCAACACTTGTACAAGACATGCAGTGGCCCATTGGAAAAAATTTCATATTTTCTCAATTTATGAGAAAACCATAAATCATAAAAATTCTTGAAAGGTGCCTTTTGGTAGGTAAAAAGGCCCTCTACTTACTACTCCAATTCACATATTATTACACATCTATGCCAATTTATGGCTTAAAATTCTGAAATTTGGGGGGGTCAAAAAAAAAGTTTTTGACATCTGAAAAATTGTCAAAAAGTGGCACTTATCAACCCAGCAAATGGCCAATCGGTGACATATTCAAAAATCCAAAACAAGGTATCTAGAACACACTATGATACACCTATGAGCTGATTCTTGATCAAATCAGTGAATCCCGAGTACCCTCTAAGCTGTAGAAATGTGCTGAAAATGGAAACTTTTTATTTGATGCCCTGTGGCACCCCCCAAGTGCATCAACCCCCCCCCCAAAATCGTACCAATCATCTAGTTAGTTTGTGCCAGCAAAATTTCTTCCAGTTATGTGCTCAATCAGGTGCCTATAAGCATTGGAAAATCTTTGAAAATGTAAGCACCTGATACTGGCCCCAAAGGGGAGACACTTGTCTACAAAATAACCTTACTGCCTTGATGATTAGCCAGCACCTATGTTCTGGCAAAATAGGTATCATTCTAAATGCACTGACTAGGTCAGATTTTGCAAAGAATACTTGCAATGGATTTCCAACACCCCGATGCACTCTCATATCCCTCTCCTTAGCCTTCAGGCAGGCCTGAACAGCAAAATCCACATCCTTGTACTTCACTATTTGGATTTCATGGAGTTTGAAGTTTGCATATTGTTCCACTCTTCTACCACTTTGAGTTACTAAGTCAATATCCAAATTTAGCTCAGTAAGAAAGCATTAATTAAAACCCAACCATTATCACTATGCTCTTGGTTGATTCCTTGCTCATTTCTTCCAATCCTTGCTTTTGACTTCCTTCTACAGATGTGGGCACCATGTCCAAATTTATTACAAATAATACATCAATGATCAAATGTGCAATTCAAGCCATATGAGTATTTACCATGTTGGAACCTGCAGCAAGGTGATTTCTCCCTTCTACCACCATTGTTAGCTTTATGGAAACCAGCAGATATCTTCTCATTAAGCCTCATCATCCATGATTGCTGCAGATTTATTGCCTAAGATCTATCAGGGTTTTTGCTAATGTCATACTTATAAACATTATTCCCCACATAAGTCTGTGCTGTTGATTGTATGGTATACCCATACTGGATCAATTCAGTCATTTTATGTGGGCATTTAGATGTCATGATGTCTGTGTATACCTTGAATGCTTGGTCCCACTTGGCAAAGCTTGATATGCCACCTCCAACATCTCTGTCTCTGTCTGAGCTGGGAACTAACAAAGGATACCAATTCTTGTTTACAAAAGTCAGCTAATTGTTCTCCTCATCTATTGGATCTCTGGGCAACAACTTTAAATGCATTGATTTTGTAAAGTTCTGCATCCTTTTGAAAAGCCCTTCTTCCACATGTGCAGCCACCATCAAAAACTTCTGATCAACCATGGCAGAGTGCACAAATAGGTTATCATAATCAAATTCAGATCTATGCTTACCTGGCACATTAAACATCCAGGCCTTCAATCGCTTTGCATCTTTAATGATCTGGTCAGCTCTAGCTTAATCCTCTTCCAGGTAATCTCTTGGTGAGAGAGATCTTGACCTCCTGTCATGGTGGTCCCTCTGCCACTTCTCACTCCATTCAAGCTGTTCATCTGGTCATCTCCTCTTACATAAATGTCCCCTGTCTGCAATGTTACAGTGTATTCTAAAATGTTTATCTGAACTGGGGTCATGCACCTGGTCAGGAGAAGGTTATTTGTCACTAGTTTCACCAAAACCTTCAGATGAAGAAGTTTTTATTATTTTGCTGAGCACTTCTGTATATAGTTGATTCTGATGGCAAGTCTTGTATCTTCCTCAGGTGTATGCGTTCACTACCTCTTTTCAACATGCTCATCTTTATCCTTAACCTTCTTCCTCCCTTTTTTAGTACTGGTTTGTCTTCTTAGAGCATCTCAAATTTTATCCTCAGACATATCAGATTCAATAAGTCCCTCATTTATCATAACATCTCTCACGACATGGAAGGTTTAATTTCTAGAGCTCCCATTCTCTCTCCTCCAAGACAGGCTCTGCTCATCCTGTTTCAGAGGATGAACCTGAAGGTGAAATGGTAGGTTGAGTCTAGACCTAGATCTAGATTGTACTCTTCATCTTGACCTTTGATCATCTCTTTGGTCCTCATCATCTGAGGCTACTTCATTGTTATTTTGTAATGACAAGATCACCTCATGATCTGTGGTTGAAGAATCAGTTTCATCAGGCTCTGGTTTGGATTCATCTTCTGAATAAACTTCTCCATCACTTGGATATCAGTCTGAAATAGGACTGGAAACTTCCATAGAAATTCTCTCCCTCTTCAAATTGTACCCTTTCTGTATTAGCCGCAGTTACCACTGTCTGACCTTCATCTTCTGTCACCTCTTTGCACTCACACTTAGATTTCTGAGCAGAATTTTTTACTTTCTTTTAGAATCCTTAGCTCCCAGATTCTTGTCTTTCTTGGTTATCTTAGACACCTCCACAGCTTCATGAGTTGCACTGCTGGTTTCTCCACTGGAATTTCTAGTAATTCTTTGATTACTTGTTTTTGATCACAATTGTTGCGCAGCATCCACCAGTTTTCTAGATTGTTCATTTTGCTTCATCACTTCGGACAATCTTCCAAGCTTATTAGCCCAGATCATGTGTGCCTTTCCCATTTTAATGGGTTTCACAATCCTTTATATCCTTGACAAAATTACTTGTCATTAACAGCAATTGGTATAAAATCTCAAATTTAAATTGAGTTTTTCCTTGTTGCTGGTCAAGAAGTAAACAAATTTAATGACATCAGGACTTCTTTGATGTCATGATGTGGCTGCACCTGTTGACTGTCTCAGTGGCAAGCTTGTTTTCTTATGTTGAGCAAAATCCATTTAATTTGAGTTTTCCTTATTTCAGTCATTTTAGGTACTATCAAGTGGGATGGGCAAAATTGTGGGTTTTATAACAAATTTCAACAGTTCACTATAAGCTGTACATTTTTTAATAAACCCATGCAAATTTGAAGTATTTCATTGTTCCTTGTATTGTTTCACATCTTATTGGAACCAGTGTCAATTCAGCTGATCTTGGATCATTGTAATCAGTTGAAAATTGGTCTCTTTTGTGACTGTACATATGGACAGGTCTCTAAGCATTTACACTTGCATGGGACAGACTATTCCTGGTCATTATAATATAACTTAAGTCATTTAATATTTTCAGTTAACTGTCACAAAATGCAGTTATTTCAGGACCACCACACCCTGCCAGAGGCTTAGAACTACTTCAGCAGTGTGGTAAACGTAACCTTACAGTATGGTACAGTACAGTACCATCAATATACATATCAAATGCAATGTCATTTGCTTGAATGCCAAGTCCCATTTTGCCAGGTATACTTGTCATTTCAAGACCAACACATCCTCCACAAATTTTCCATCCAGAGTGAGCTTAATGGCATTAACATTCCATCAAACCAGTTGCTAGAAATGGACTGGAATGCTGAAGAGAATGTGCTACCTAGAATTACTATAAACAAAGAATGACTTGATGCTTCACCCAATGACAAGCATATTGAACACACTTTCTTCTTAGGGGGCAAGGAGGCAACTAATAGATGGGACATTTTTGAGGAAGAAATTAAATTACTCAAGAAACCACACAAAGTTAAGAGTTTTGAGAAGTCTTTCACACACTGTTAGTATTAGAGATCAGTAGCTTACAAATGTCAGACTGAAGCAAGGTGAATTTACAGCAGAACTTGACCTGTACATCAAAGAGTTTGTATCCAAGTGCCAAATCAAGACAGGAGGTAGTGTCATGGAAGATAGATTTACACTGTCATGCCACTCTCCACTTTGAGGAAGGAAATTTGTTTAGAATGCTAAATTGTTAAAATATGAGAGAATGATTGAATTTTCAAAGCAACATAAAATAATATAAAATACACAAGCAGTCTCATGCCCAAATTACCAAAATCCTTAATACAAACAAATTTCTTTTTAGAAATAGAAGTCCCACAATAAATGTCACAAGAAACAAGAAAGTTCAGATGTCACTCTCAAGGATCAACTGGACTGTACCATACAGGCAGAGCAGACAACAGTCCAGGCCTAGCATCGGGTCTCAGCAGTACACACGAAGGGTGGCAGGAAGGGCACTCCACAGAAGCATCCAGGAGGAGACCAAAAGAAGGCATTCCAAGCGTCTTCAGTAATGATGTGAGAGGGACCATCATGCCCTTCTAAAGCGACAGACAGGTGACAATATCTTTGCTTGTTTTGAACTTAGTGATGGCAATAGGAGGTTAAATAACCAAAATAATAAAGTTTATGAGGTTTATGCTGACACAGAAAGTGATGGCAAAACTAAGATCCACGATCAAATGACATACGAATATCTACAGCCACACTGTGTGGCTTATCATTGCGCGACAATACACTTACCTGTTACTCTGTGTTGGATGGCTTCTGACGCGCACTGTTGATAGATCTTCCTTCAGCTGTTTCACTCTATGTAAAATCTCTTTTCTCTTCTCAGCATGACGATCAGCTTCCTCTGTTGGGAATCTGGCATTTTTTACGCACTCCAGACAGTCTTTGTAACGCCCCTCCTAATAAATACAACAATATATGTCCTTCTGGATAAGACCTATGTGTGCAAATTTCTTGTTCGAGTTTCATGTGGATAACAGAAAACAAGTGCCATGTTAAAGATGAACCCAGCTAGAAAGACACGCCCATTGCACGAATATCAAGAAAATATGAATGCCTGATGACATTATAGTAGGAAATTTGTGAGGAGCTAACCTGTAATGCAATCACTGACATTTGGAAAAGAATAGTTGCAATTTCCACAAAGCAATCCGCTTTCAATGTAGCACCGTCGCCTATGTGTTTGATATATACTTCAATCAATTTCACTCTGTCCTTCCGATCATTGTTCTTGACGGCATCTAATGCACCTTTTACACATTTGAAGTACGACGTATTGAGACTTTCTTTCCATTCCCGAGTTTTCCACTCTTTTCCTGCAATAACCGCTATGCTGAAATATTCGAAAGCCATCCGGTAATGGTAATGAACAAGAGCAAGTTTTCCCTCTTTTGTCTCAAACAGTTCTCCAAACCTCCAACACGCCATGGCACGGTTTTTTGCAGCCGAGCTGTAGTCATCCCAATTATGTCTGTCCGCCGTGTCCATGGCCCGTTCATAAGCATGAATTGCACTTCGCAGTTTTTCCTCCTTTGTGCTAAAATCGAGATAATCTGATAAAGCCATTTTGTAGTTTTTATTGCCCTTATTTCGCCACACACTGGACTCGCTGGTCTCTTCTTTATTCGGAGCTGATTCTACAATTTTTTTAAAAAAATTTATATAAAATAAAATGAAAACTTGAACTAGTCTGATTTCATCCATATAATTGTCAAGCGAAACAATAAAACTCTGATTGTCAAAATGATGGCCACCGACTTACGATTAAGTACAGATCGTTCTAAATTTAGTCGAGTATCAAAAGCCAGAATAAATTGAACAATTATTAAGACTTGCCATCAGTTTTGGCCTTCTTCGCATGCCTTTTCTTGTGCGTGAATCTTGCCCTTCTTTTCTTTGGCTTTGTTTTTGGGGGAGGCTTGGTTCCATTTTCCTTCTCATCTGGTTTTTTGGGTCCACTTCCCAATGGCCCTATGCTAGATGGTGAATGTGGTGCAGCATTTGGTTCCTCCATGTTATCTTCACTATCAGTCTCGCTGTTGGGCTCTGACGCAGATCAACTTATCTCAAAGTTCCTTTTCCAGTTTGATCTAGATGTTCGACGTCCACTTAAAGAACGTCTTGGTCACTACTCTTTGCCACTTTATGCTCTTGTGTGTCAAAAATTATTTCAGATTAAAGTTAATCGGTTACTTCGGAATCAGGGGGGCGCAACGCTGGAAAACGGAAGTGACGTACATTGAGCGGAAAGGTAGCCGAAATCGTAAATATGAAGTTTTTTCTTTATTTCTCCTTGTTAAACTAATTGTGAAGTCTTAAATATATCCTATACGAGAACAAACAATATTCTTCACCGAGTTGTGGGTTTAAGAACAATTGAGACGCAGTAATTTTAGAAATATTTGGTGAAAATGCT
>JBCAUG010559282.1:0-14650 GCA_038406175.1 Haplosyllis leylae | reverse complement strand
TGTTTCTATAGTTTGAATATTTGTATGTTGTATTTTTTGGTTTCAAACAATTAAGGAAGATCAGAAATTCATATCCTTTCTGTAAATTGAAGTGAACTTTCATTTACTAGGTAAATATTGACAAAAATTGTTTTGGCTGAGGCAGAGATTTTCATAAATTGGCAGAGGCAGAGGTTGGCAGAGGCAGACGTGGAAACTCCTCATGTTGTCAACAATTTCTTCCATGCCTCGAATAAGTATTTAGCACATATGGTGAGACTTTTGCTCCAGAAGAGATCGATTCTTGTGGCTTAGTAGAGGTGACAAGGAAAGGGAGTGTTAGTGTAAACAGACACTTGGGATTGCAGATCTATATTCAGGTTAAGCTGTGTCATGGAGCCTGCAGCCTCAAATACGTGGATACCATATGAATATTGATATCAGAATCAGTTTCTCATCCACGGATACTTTAAATGTAAACTCATGTTGTTGAACTCCAAACGGAAGCACAAATGTTGTCTGCATTTACCATATCCATTTTCACAAAAAAGCACAAAATTGATACTTATTAATCAAGACAGCTTGATCATTGTGGTAACTTTACAGTTATACATAAAGATCTAACAAAATGTTACGCCTTCTTTCTTTGCAGTTTCCAGTGGAAAACTGTGTTAAAGTTTTCACACCATTTTAAGTCGTTTTAACAGCTTTGAAAAATAACAAATACTGCAAACCGACAGGTCTAATTGAAATATAAACAAGCAGATCGTTATTTTATGGTTTTTTGTCATTGTCAGCAAAAATAATCAAGGTTAAGAGGTTTTTTTAATTTTAAGGTTCATAAACAGTGAACAATCAGGCCGAAGGCTGAATAGCGGTGGTCAGCATAAATTGAGGTAGTCATCGTTAATTAATTGTACTGGACCCCCTACCTAGTGTCGCTCGACAAAATTATCCCCTTGGTAAATTATACTTAGATGTCCCAAGGCTTCCTTCTCACTAAGTGATCGTCATTGCGATGGCGAAAGTGGATGTCGCAAAATGCATATATTGAATGGGTATCCTAACCATTTGTTTGCAGTATTGGTAACAACAGTGAGTTTGTTGTGTCGCAATTGTTCAATGTGAGTAAATTACAACTCTTTACCTTCGTCAGATACAAAACTGGAGTAGTCTGGGAAATAGTTTATAGTTTTGCATTTGTAGTCACTTGTTATAAGTCAATCAAATTTGATGTCCATATACAGTTTGTAGCCTATAGGTCTCTGCTGTAGGGTAGCATATATATTTAGACCTAACTGAAAGTAATCTCTCTGATATCCCTTTAAATTCTATTTACATACGCAGCTGTCTGTACAATTAAAAGGCGAAAAGCTGATTAGCGAAACCTAGCTTGTGTAAATGATTGGTGTCTTGAGAGGCTTTAACTATTCAAGCTGCGGTGAAGATTACACCGAGTCTGGTCCTGGTTATTGTATCCCTGCAATGAATTTTTTTAGACACATATCAATGCAAACACAAATGAACGATAAACGAGGAAAGATGAATGCAGGCACAACCTTTGACAAAATAGCAACGGTCCCGAAATGGGTTTAGGTTCCAAATTGTTATTTTGACTGGATGATCAAAAGTGTTTTAGCATACAAAAGAGAAAATTGGATGAGAGAATATTTGTTGAGGCAGATGACAAACTCCCAGTTTCTGATATATGTCCCTATCTGGCTTGGAGACATCAAGATATCTGTAGTTATTCTTCAGGGGTTTTGATTGAATCTATTTGTGTCCTTGATTTGCAATATAGATTGACAATCTGATAACCTAAGTTCATATTCAATGTCGATTTTGGAACCCAACTGATCAATGTTCAATTTCAGCAAATTATACTAAAATGCTAAATTTCTCAATGTCCACAGAATATTTTCATTATGAAGGCAGCATGTGGTAAAAATTTTGACTAAAATTTATCGATGTTTGATTGTACAGTGCGGAAACATTTTGTCCTCAACAACTGTTTTTAAGAGGGCCTTTGTGAGCTGAAAAGGATTTGTTGGACATCTGCCGGGATGGCACTTTGCGTGGGTCCAAGAAAAAAAACGGCAAAATAAATAGCAAACACAGATAGTTTTGATCAATTTTGACATTTTCTATTTGGCACAGAGATAGCATTAAATTATTGAGCTACACAATTCCTAAGAGGAACGTCTTGAACCGGATACAGTGCTTGTTTACAGTCGTGGTGTCACCAGGGAATTAACTTATTTATTACCCTTCATCTGTGTCTAAGTCTTCAATCTGCAGCGTAAGTAAACATTCTTAAAAACACTAATGGCGGCATGAATCACAGCTTCTAAGGGATAAATCTGTCACTCTGCCACACAGGGCCGTCTAAACTACGAAAGAAATGCAACAGGGAAATGATGTTTAACGAAGAGATTAATGTCAATCCGACAACTTGCAAAGCAACTCCGAAGAAATGCTATTGTAATGAAAACTAATCGGAGACTTTCTCGGACCGTCAGGGTAATAAGGATCGGTCAGCCAAACTTCAGCCCAAATGTCTTCTCCTGATTTGACGTATACTGAGTTTATTTTTAGAACTGGCACATGTATTTGTTCATAGTGTGAGAATGGGATAAAGGGTATTTAAGGTTTGCCAAAGTGCAATATAAAAAATTGATCCAATTAATCTAATTGGGCTATAATAAACCATGACTCTGAATAGAAATACGGTTATTTTAGTAGTGGATCCAGAAATTGGGTCGGCTCAAGAAACATAAAATCATCTTTTTCGTAACCTATTTTTACAGGTCCACTAAGCACTATGCTGCTATTTCCCAAATTTTCCTTCCAGGCAAGGACTACATATAGTTTTGCCTTTATTCTGTAAGTTACCAGTTATTAAAAAGTTAACGATTGCAGATAAGCAAAATTTGTCTAGTTGAGCTAATCCGTGTAGTTACAAATTCAAGGAAGCCTGGATCGATCCACCAATTAACACTTGCGACCCACGCTACTCGGAAGTAAAAGGGTTGGTATGAAGAAACATCGCAACTGTAAGAGACAGAGTCTTGTTAATTCAACGAGTTCCCTTGTTAGGGATAATGTGTGACTGTGCGATTATTGAGTCCAGTCTAATGGATTGCTTTAGTGGTTGAGCTATTTGAAGTAAAAGTAATCAGCAGAAGGAAGGCTGTTGTATTGCCAAAATAGACGAGAACGATGCTCCGGAGTGTTGTTTCATTGTGTCAATAGCACTAAAGTCAAATTACATAGAAGAAACTGTTGTTTGGCAGGAAATAGTTTTGTAATGCCTAAAAAGTATAATCGCCTTTGCAATGGTACATAAATTTTGATTCACTCTAGAAATGTATTTGAAGACAATTTCTCACGCATAATGTTTGAGGAAATAGTACAATGGTCTGTTACATGTAGATCTATAAATTAGTAGCAAGTTTCAGACAAAAGGCTACATCAGTAGCTCCAGTTTGTTGTTTGACATATTTTACATGCAAAGCCCAAATTAAAAATTTACGAGACAAGATCAAATAGATGTGCCTATGCATGATGATGGAGACTAGACAGCACCAGGGGAATCCTGGACCACTGTGACTTGCAATGTAAGACAGATCTGCACCTAATTGTAATTATCAGACTCTAAGACTCCAAAACAAACACGCTAAGTAGGTGGGTAAAGGCAAATCTAATCAGGCTTGTTGTGAATCGTGCTGTTACCGTTGGTAAAAACGTTTAATTTAAGATAAGACAGCCACAGCTTTCGATTTCTATCACGTTCAGTGAGACAGAGAATCTGGTCTTATTCACTGAGGATTACACATAGATCTAGGTGGGATGCTGTAAAGTATCTTTGCCTTGGTTTCCACAGACAGATGATTACTGTCCCATAAGCTGATTGAAGAAAGAAAGAAACGTTTAAGAGCATCTTTTCTTTTCAAAAATCATTTTAACATGTGTGGAAGGTTCCTCAATTTGAGCAGGAATTGTATTTCGTCGGAATTGTATTACGCACATTGAAAGTTTCCAGCTGGGCGATCTTGGAAATAATGGAAATTTAAATTGGGAGAAACGATTCTGCCCGAAATAATTGAGACATGATTCAACTGAAAATCACAATTTAAGAAACTCCATTTAAAAATTGCCAAAGAAAATTGAATAAAAGGAATTGTCTGTCAAATCAGCAGCACAGATTTATACCACGATTGTCACTATTTATGGACTAATTCATTTTGAATACTCCCCTCAATTTCTTACCCAGAGTAATAAGAGAATGTTTTTTGTCACTAAACCGCAGTTTGTCTGAAACATGAGTCTCTATTTACGGAGATTATTTTACGTGAGCAAGCACAGTCCGTCTGATGAATCGGCTCTGATTGCGGTAGGCTACAAGATTGGGTACACAATAAGATGAGAAGACATCCTGCTGTCGACACTTGTGTTGGCTTTATTGCGGGTAATCACTTACGAGATTGCTGGTTTTATGTGACGGATTTGTGGGAGATGAAGTATAGTTTGGGGACATAAATCCAATCTCTATGTCAATCATAGACCACACTGATTAAATAGATACGGACTTCAGAGGACAAAATAGCCTGATTGTTGACCCTACATTTTTTTACCATTTGGATATTACCATATATCACTGGTGTAGTATTCTTGTGCGCCCCTGCATCGTATAACCTCGTCGGGGTTCCACGAGATGCCCCGTCCACTGAAGTACACCTCAGTGTGGAATGTTAAATGGTATTGGCCATAACGTAACTCTTACCTCTCTGTGGTGGTATTATGGCAACATTATACAGAAATAGAGATGTTGGGGAATGTAATTCTGTACAAGTGAGACTGTTTCGTCTGATATTTTGAAGATGTTTCACAGTAATTCCACTAGATCACGAAAGAAGATTGTTGAAGTATTGTAAAGCAAGCTCCATAATTTTCTGTTGATCTGCTTTTCACTTCTCCAATTCAAGGAATTACTCATATCAGTTTTTTTTTAACATACTGAATTGTCCATTTTTATATGAGATTCACATGTAAGTTAAAGAAAACCAGAATCATTTTCCTTATTGAATCAGCATGTCAGCTGTTGACAAATTAGCTTGAATTGGGCTGCCTATTGACATAACTTTTGGATCGGAAGGAAACTCTGCCAGCCTTGTGATTACCGTGCAAAAACCTGTAAAACCGAGATTATCCTGGGACCCAATCAAATCAAGCAAACAGACTGGGTGATCAAGCCGTTTCATTTTGGACAAATTACAGTGATAGATTGGAGTAAACTGAACGCTTATTGGAACGTGAAAATATCAGAAATCAAATAACATGTTGTTTACACCAAGAATGAAATATTTCAGTGAATCCCTGCATTTTTGGAGTGTGTTCTATCTTACGGATAAAAATCTACTGAAAAGGACAGTTTATTTGTAACAATAAAACTTTTCTCTTCAGCCCTTAAGTCGCTTCCGCTTATAATTTTGGTTGAAGATACTTTCGTTCCCCCATCGGGAATTCGCGCATTTTAGTTATTCAGCTCACCATTACCAGTAACCGGAAATATATTGTCTAATGAACATGAATCATTGTCTTACAGTACAATACAATACAATACTACGTTGAATAACTATTATTCCTCACTTCAGTTTGAGGTAATTTAACACAATGTAATTTTGCGCGAAAAAAGAAATCCTACAGGTGCTCATTAGTCTACCGTTATTAACTTACCATCAGGTAATAGACAGTGTGTCTACATATAAAGCAAGATCGCACTTAAGGCCAGTTACCTTCAGCTTTAATTAAGCTACTCATAAAGCTGCAGTGTCGGAGCTGACAAACATTTATTGAAGTCATTGAACATCAGCTTTTGCTTTGATAAGAACTTTGTGCCGTACAGCATAACATATAAGTTGTACTTGGTGTTTACGCTTACGTTTAAGGACAGCAGACCAATTAGGTGTTGGATGTCAAAGATGAAAAGACCTTTTATAAATTTCTAAACATAACAGTTAACTCTGCATTTTGAGCCAGTAATGCATAATGATTCTTGGGACTAGGGTTTCTGCAAAACGTTTCCATTGACCAGCTATAAGTCTGACCAGGAGGCACCCCGCCCCCCCATTACAGGCCCAATTAAGGGGTACCCCCTTCCAGTAGTACTACGTAGGCGAGCGGTAAAAATTCTAAATACTTCAGTATTTGTGGGGCATTCTCATTCTTGCAATTTAGTCTATTATTTGTGAAAATTATCAACAGATTTTTTCAGCAACAGAATTAGCAGTACAGAAAGCCGTTGAATACCGTTTGATTGATAAAAAGATGCAAAATGGAAAGACTTAATAATAAAATTTCTTATGCTGCGTTTGGTAAAATCAATCACCACCGTATTAACTTTTTCCCGAAAGTTTCAAAAGGAAATGTCGAAGGAATCTCTGATAAGACAAACTCTGTGCCCTCCTTGATCCATTTTCGTAAACTGAACGAATCATTAAAAACCAGACAGCCCTGTGGCAGGTCATAAAAGGATATAATGCACATATTTACCAAAATTGGCTGCTGAAATCAATGCTTTTTTCTCCGTTAAGGGACACCTAGTGAAGAGTGGATTGTGTCTGTCTTGAGTACTTTATCATTATTGATGTTTGACCAAAATCCGGATTGCCAGGAGGAGTTCAGGTGAGACAAATCTTAAATGGAAATATAAATCTGAGTTATAATCTCAAAGTTCATCCTCTTGAAAAAATTGTTGTTATATTTAGGATGAGGATTTTTTGATGCACTTGTTTCTGCTTTCCCAAGAATTCTCATAAAATGAAGGGTGCACTCTTCTAATTCCACCCCTGCCTCTCATTCTCTTGACCACTAGGGGTCATCAGCCCCACATTCTATTTAAGCTATCAATATGAAATCTCCCAATTCGTATCAGTTGGAAATTGTTCATTCAGTATTGAAGATTCAAGTCGCCACATTAATAGCGAAGCCCGATCTCTGAAGGAACTAAGAGTTCACTTTGGGACCACTTCGCCTCAACAATTGACTGTATTAAAATACTCTTCAAATGTTGATTCGGAATAGATGGTATTTTACTAAACCGGAATTCAATTCAGATGGAAGTAAACAGAACATCTGCCGGCGAAACGTTTGCATTCCGATCACATTTCCAGCTCCGAGATGACTTTATCTTACTACGTCGTTCTTATTCCTCTTCTTGAATGCAACGTTGATCAAACGGTTCCCATGGTTTTTATCCAACAATAAAATTTGAGAGAGCGATTATATAAGGAAATGAAATGTCTTGGAAAATGAAGCAACAAGAGGAAAGTAGAAATCTGTGTAAAACTGACTTTTTGTGAAGGAAAAACTTCTAGAACCAGCTGCGATGAAATGATGAAATTAGTTCTACAAGGAAACGATATAGTCTTTTCTAGATTTGTTGAAGAAATTCTCGAACCCTTTTATTCTTAAAGCTAAAAAGCTGTCCTCAGAGAAAAGAGAGAAAAGAAATAAGCCATCTAATTTGCAATTTTCCTAGGAAAATAAATACGAGAACTTGACAAATGTCTCTCATTTAAATCCAGCCACGCTTTTTTACACAGTAATTTAATCTTTCGAAAGTGACAAAGGAATTCATTATTGGAATTGATGTAAATTGTTCTGAAAACAGCCTGAAGCATAAAGCTGGGAGACAAGTTAGCAACTGATTGGTTCTGTGGAGATCTTCCACTATTTTTACCGCCCGCGTACGTAGTACGACGGGAAGGTGATGTTTTCACAGGCATCAGTCTGGCTGTCCATAGGTAGGGTCCGCCTCCCCCTCCCATGGCCAAGTAAGGGTGGGGGCCCCAATGGTACCGCCCCCCCCCCCGGAATAGGACAGCAGAGTGAACACTTGCAACGCGGCGGGTGGTATGCCTCTTGCGTTCGCGCTGGAGGACTTTCTTGTTTTCATTTAGTTTCTGTTCTTTTGATGTTTACTTTTTAAATGGCTCAATCAGAAAACGAGATTTTGACAGTGACTTTATTGCAGTAAATCTTCCCTTGAAATCTTGGTTTGAAAGGTGAGACGTGTAAATGAGGTTTGTAAACAAATTTATACTTTTCATTTCAGTAAAGGGATTAAATTCTCTGATGTTCTAACTGTAGATTGAACTGAATCTCACAGAGAAACGTGATTGAGGAAACCCTGGTACCAATGAGACTCTGGTAATCTTGAGAGGTGTCACACACATTGGCCCAAGGTTCAGGTTTCCTACAGATTTTATTGCCTCAGAGGAGATTTAGAGGAGATAAATAGGACCCCTTCAAATAGGTGTCAGGAATCAAACCCGCTTCAATAAATTTGAAAAGTAAGATATATGAAGGAGGAGGAAAGACGGCCAGTCCAAATGGGCAAAAACCGACTCAAACGGTAAACCGAAATGTCATGAAAATAGCCTCATGCCTAACAGGAGCTCCCAGGGTTTGGCTGACTGCGACAAGAGGGAGACATGGAATGGGAGGAGATGTCTGAAGGAAGTATTGATGTGCACTTACTACATTTCACCAATCAATGTTACAAAGCAGACGTTAGTCCCGGACCTGTAAACAGCGGGAGGAGCTTTTTTAAGAAAACAAAGAAGCGGATGTGATGGTCCTTACTCTCAAAAGAGTGGCCACCAAGGCATGGAATCTCTCAGAGGTTGCACAGGTCACTCGATTTTTAGGGAAATCAGTTAAAAAAGACACAGGGTGATGCATTGCACAATATGTGATACTAGTTACCAGCTATGAAATTGTCAATGTCGATGTCATGGTCAGTCGATCCTTTTGGATAAAATGGGTAAAGAAGTGAGGCTGAGACCCTGCTAAAGTGAAGATAAGCTGGCTGAACATTTTGCACCACATCAAGCGAATCTTTTTAGCTTTATCATTGCACTGAAGGGCCTTGGACAGTGTGATAGCAAAGAAAGTCAGGGTTGCTTTCATTTGCTGCATGTTTAGTTTCAAAGCAGTGTAATGTATTTACGTCAAATGTCTAACAAGATATCGCGAAGTACATTTTGGTCATTCATTTCATCATGCTCTTTTTCTACGTGTTTACTGATTCATTGTACACGAAAATCTAATAGTAAAGGTGGAAGTGCTTGCTATTGTCTTATGCGATGAGAATAGTTGATGCGTGTGCGTGGCTATTCGTACTTAGACGATGTCTTATGATCAGGGCACATTAACACGGGTTAAACCGCAACTCTTCTGCTGCAGAATGAAAGACACCACACACTTTCTAGAACTGGCACGCAAAAGTTACACTAGACTAATTGACCTTGAGGTCAGTGAAATCTATACGATTCCTAGAGAAAATACTATGGCTATTTCAAGTATCAAACGATATTAAATAATTTTGCTTTGTTGTGTTTGGACATTGTCATAAGGATAATTTCCTTTTTCACATCGTTTTCAAAGACCTTCAATCTTATCCACGCAGATTTGACAGCTGTTTTTAACAACAGAAAAATCCCAACACAACGAATTACTTGCATCTCTTAATATTTACTACAATGAAATGTATATAATGTATTGTGGAAACCATAACGCTATCAAATATAGACTATGCATTTCAAACAGAAATTTGCATAATTTCATAAAAATGCAATCAACAATAATAATGCATAATGTTTTTATCTCATTTTGTTTCTATGTCACAACAACGATAGGTAGTATCTAGCAGATGATTTCAATGTTTAGTGATAGCAATCCTATTGGAAGAAAACTGTTTCATTTTGTTATAAAATTCTTAGCATGGTTCCAGCCTTGAATAATCTGTCCTGCATAATTGCTGATAATTCCTGCTCTTGAACAGGAAAAAGTCATTCTCCGGGAGAAGTTAAACTCCAGGCTCATTCAGCAGATATTCAGTTCATACAAATGTTAGTAATTCTTTCAATTTGCAAGATTCTTATCCACATAACGCTTGAACACATAGGACAGTACCGCAACCATTATGCAACAGGAACAGATGATGAATATTGTGGCTATGACTCTGGATTGCTTGAGCTCAAAGTTCATTGAGGAGAATCTCTTCACCAACGGTGGCCTCTCCGAAAAAGATCTCTTCCTTAATGGAACTGGTGTTGTTAGACAACTTGAGCCCCTTCTGCTTCCCGCCGGGGAGGGATTCAAGCAGTTGGATGAAGAGAGATCTGTGTAAGATGGCCGTCTCTCAGTGGTGCCACCTGTAATCGGATCGTGCAGAGAGGAAGTGGAAGAACGACGACGATAGGGGTCAGCACCATCTGCTAGTGGAGGCTGGAGAGTCACGGTGGAGGATCGTCTCCTCTGCTCGTGGCTTGTTCTCAGGAAACCTCCGTGCCTCATTTTGAAAGTAGATTATAGTTCACTGAAGTTCTATCTATCCATTCAGGAATAATTTGCAGTTGACGTGTCCTGCTATATCAGTCCATGTTCTGCAAAAGAAGAAAGTAATTGATACAAATGAATATGTTTGAGGGAGCCATGGAGTGTGAAATACTCTGCTTTAATCTAATCCATGTTCCAACTGCAATAGAAGTAATTGATGTAAATTAGTATCTTTGAGAAAGCTGTGGAGTGTGGAATAATTATGGGGTTATTTTCCTTCAGTGGCACCAATGAACGAGAAAGAAGTGTGAATATTGGCTGCAAGAAAATCATCATACTTATCATCAAACATGGAAAATACATTAGTGCATATTGCAATGCCTCTCAACCGAAAGCCGAACTGCAATTTCCCTGGTCTTGAAGAATAGGTGGTAATTTTATTCTCTCCGTCACTATATTGATTGATCACCCTGATTCCAACACGTCTTCGTAATGAGCGTAATTCCCGGACAATGGAGTATGATAAGCCCCTTCATTCCGGAACTCGCGGGGGCATCAGTTCCTGTGTGCCCTGAATAATATTTCTTGGCTTGGAAAGTGCCTATTAAGGAACTCGAGGCCAAAGCATCGATAAATAAGAATATATGTAGCCACCATGAAACGTGCTATACATGAAATAGGACAGTTGAGCCTTGTAAACTGAGCTGACCTGGACACAAAGACTAATGAAGTAGGATTTCACAGTCAGAAATAACAATGAAGAATCCCATGTTATTACTTCTCATTTAGTTTTTCCATGAATGTAAATTAAGGCCTTTTCACAAGGTGAGACACTGGCTGAAGTAACAGGTTACATTGCTCTGTGGAGGATTTTCACGGGGTGCCACAGTGGCAACAAATTCATCTTGGAATGGATTGCATGGTTATCCATGAGAGTGTTCACGCGAGAAACAGTTTTGTCACAGTCGCTGTTACATCGTGTGAAGGAGCCTTTGGCCACAATCAAACAAGGACAATGACAATGAAGGGCCTCATCACCACGGTGACATCGTCAAAGTAACTATAGCATTGTAATAATGTAGTTGCAGTGGCGGAAACACAGAAAAATATTGCATACATTACAATTAACCTGAGGTGACACAACAGCTCCCACCTAGATTTCTACAGATCTATTAATTAATTAATTACAATTGAAAGATAAAAGATAGTACCAATGTCAAGGTAAAGATATGTTGTAAGATATTAATTTATAACAGTCGTATAACACATTACTCCCCTATTCTTTGTGTGCTTGGATATCAATTTAAATCAGAAATTATCATTGTTGGAATCAAACCAACAAAAAGAACAAAATCAAATGTTTTCACTGAAACAATTAACTTTTACGTTCGCTCTGTTGCAAAAACTGTGCTTGTTTATGGAAATAGCCTCGCATGTTATAGTGCAATATTATGTTCTTTTTATTATTATACATGTATTCGATAAAATTCAGAATTTTTTTTGTCGTTTATTTATCCGCATGAAAACTTTTAAAAATGAATTAAATTCCTCACCTGTAAGTGCTCACATTACTTTTCCAATTCCATTTACTAACTTTATCCGAAAGACTATTTTAGTTGGTCCCTGTTTCACTTGGGATACATCCTTGGTTTGGATCAAATTGAACCCAAAACCACAATCCGCCGTCAAGGGAACTGTACTCACTGCTGATGGTTGAACTTGCAGCTGCACTTATAAGGGAAACACAAGAAGCTGCCTCTACAAACAGCTTCCAATTTTACCAGCTTTTTTGATTGATATATTTCAATGGGTGTATCAAGGTCTCAACAATTGTTTGTTGCTTTACGAACTGGATATTAGTGAAAATTTGCCTGGAATCTGTCAACGTTAAATAGATTTTCTTGCCTGTCACATGTGCTAGAACTTTAACTTTAAAATATTTGAAGCGCAATCATAATTCAACGTTTAGTCTTATTCCGATCGACTATGGTTTCTGTTGCATGAATTTCCATATTTATCTGTGCCAAAGAATATGAATTATTTAAACAGAATTTATGTGTGGTATTGTTACCGCCCGCGTACGTAGTACGACGGGAAGTTATGTTTTCGCAGGTGTCTGTCTGTTCACGGTGGTACCCTAGTCTCAGGTCCTATGTCCTTTCTCTGGGATCTGGTCCCAGGTCCTTTCAAGGGGATACCCCAATCCTATCCTGGTCTGGTCATGCCGCGGGTGGTATGCCTCTTGCGGTTTCCCGCAGGAAGACTTTCTTGTTTGTTTTAAGAAGAAGCACTCAAAGAATTTTTCGTGACTATGAATGATACACTGCAGATTGATCCACTGATATGGTAAGGGCAAATTACAAATGTGCATAATTGCGCACTTATTTTCTACTACAAAACCTTAATTGAATTGAGGATATTTGTTGGGGCCTGAGTGCACTATGCTCTCCGATATGCCTCGAGAATATGTGTAGCTTAAAACCTTGCTTGTGGAATGAAAGTCTGGTGTAGCATTTTGGATTCCACGGTATCTTAATATCTACCACATGCAAATGTTAAAAGTTGCTCTGTTTCTGTACACCCCTCTCCACCCCTCTAGGGGGGTTCGCATAGAACTCCATTTTAGCATGTATTGCACATGCATACAAATACGGGATGTCTGTTTGAGTATATCCCCTATGGATACTGGGAAACGACGGGACACATAAATGTTGCAGTAACATTGTTGTCATTAACAAAAGAACTGAGAGATGTCCCAAATTGTCAATGCATTTGACGTGGAGGATATTAGGTTGAAATTAGCTACATAAAGTTGAGTGACAGGACGATGGACAAAATTGGAACAGATAATACCAATAGAACCTCATCCCGTCCAGCATCTACAAGGCAATTTATCAAACTTGCTACAATAATAGAGCAGTTTACCGGTTCCTGGCAGCGGGGAATTCATTATCCTAATAAGGAGCCGTCTGCAGCTGCAGGAGAATCATTCATTAGCACAACTCAGCAGGAGAATGAAATCATCACGTGTTGTTGTGTCCCTCACATGAACTATCCTTGTTATCTCATCCACTACCTCCTTAAGAATGTCTATTTCTGTCTTAACCGAGTGATATAAATAGGGAAGTCGGTCAGAAAAAAACACCACACACTACATTTTGTGTGAAATGATAAATAGGAATAATGAATACACAAATTTAATTTTTAATTCAGTTTGCTGTCAAAACTGTTGAACATTTCCACTGGCATGTTAATGTAACTAACAAATTAGAAAAGTCTTGCAGATAAATACGGTGCAAGGGTTAGGGTTTCACAGTCCCGTTGCCAAAGATAGTGATATTAAGTAAAGAAAGATTATGGTCATATCTAATTATTTCCAAGAACCTCTAATGCATCGGTATGGTTTATGTGATTTTGGTGACCTTATGGTCACAATTTTGGACAGGACCGGAATAAAATTTCAGTATTCAATCCTGCTACGTCAAAGAGGAAGCCCTTTCGTGTCCGTAGTCAGTGAAATCAATATGATTGCAAAACACAACTTTGAAAATACTGTGATCTATCATCATTAATGGATATCTCAAATCCTTGTTAGCTAATGTTTAATGTTTACCGTTTCATGCTCACCTGTAATAGTAATTTGTAATTCTGTGGAGCTGATTTCTACACGCAGCAAGTCTTCCCGTAATAAACTGAACTGGAGTGGGATTTCCTGGAGAGGATTGCGTTGCTGCTGCAATCTGTTGCAATTTCCATCAAGTCTGCATGAGGTGACAGTAAGATCCCCAGCAAGATATGGACACTATTAACAGCCCCTACAGGGTGTTTGCAACATGGTTTAAGTTGGTGGCAATCATGAATACTAATATTATTTTGTCCATTACTGACATTGATTGGAAATTCCGCGGCAGTTTAAAATGTATTTCTAATAGCCTCGATGTTGTGTGGTAACAACAAAGCCCATTTGCTAACGCTCAGACGCGTGTTCCGATAATTTCTAGCAATGTCAATTTTAGATTATTAGATACACATATCCAACTTAATAAATGTATTTATCACTTTTCTAAGTTAATGTGTGTGTTGGCCAGCTCGTGTGAGCATAACGTAGAACACACAGCAAAGTGGTTAACCTGACAGACGAAATTCATCTACAAGTTTATGTCAAAAGACAGAAGTTGTCGTTCATATTTGTTACCACCCGCGTACGTAGTACGACGGGAAGGTAATGTTTTCACAAATGTGTGTCCATTCACAGATGAGGGGTACCCCCCCTCCCCGCCCCCCCCCTGGCCAGGGATGGGGTATCCCACCCTGCCCAGCCAGGGAT
>JBCAUG010559171.1:0-14650 GCA_038406175.1 Haplosyllis leylae | reverse complement strand
CAACTTGATCCCCTGCAATAAACCAGCATTACACGCTCACCACCACCGTGTTCACTTGTCTTTATGACCCCACGACAGCTCTTAAAGTTGTTTCGAATGTGGGAGACAGCACAAACAAGAGCAATTCTTCTCCTTGATGGATTATATGTCAAAGTCCCCACACTCTCTCTAGCCCCACATAAACGTAGTGTGGAAGCTAAGTTCCCTTTCATCCAGATGCAGTTATTTTATCTACGAGTCCATACATCGAGTATTTTGGTGACAAAAGGTTCGAGGCGCATACCAAATCCCAAGGATGGCTTATTACTGCCGCTGAATCATAATTCCATAATCAATTTCTTTCAACCCTTAAACTTAAAATACGCTTGCACATTGTAATTAATCACGTAACAGAATTTGTATTTGCTCAAAGAGCAATAAACAAATGAATTAGTTGGTCCGTTTGTTTTCGACAAATAAAACTGTATCATTATTACCTTCCTGATTTTCAATTTGCATTTTCAGGTCAGCAGCAGAGAATAAGACATATATCAGTAAATGGATTAATACCAGACACTAAAGACTATATGACTTATGAAGGTTCTTTAACGCAACCTGGATGTCACGAAACAGTATCATGGATTGTTTTTAATAAGCCTCTTTACATAACAGTTGAACACGTAAGTAAAGACCATATTTCTGTAACGATCTTACCAATCTCATTCTCTGTCTTCAACACAGCTTGAAAACTAATCTGCAAGTGTTCCACTTCGAGATTTTCAGAGAAAACCTTTAGGATCGGTTCAGTCTTGAAAACTACACACAAAGTTAGATAAAATCGAGTCATTCAAAATTAAACATTTAAGACCTCTATCTGACCATTTGTAAAAAGAAGCCAATTGGGAAATAACTTGACAGATATCAACGACCCATTTTCTACCTATTACATTTGATCAACTGTGATCTGTAAGTCTATGGAATTTTTGATTTCCATTGAAATCCATCAATCAAATTAATCATCTGAACCAAGTGTCGAAACGGATTATGTCTCTTCATTCTCTTCGCTTTTGTAAATTGTATTTGAATCAAGGTGGAGCTGGGTCATATTGGGTGCAATACCTATTTTTGCTCCCTCTTTTTCTAGTTAAGTATCTGCATCCAAGTGTTATTTTCAAAAGCTTTGCCAAAAGACATGTCCCACATAGATTTCTTTTACATCTTTGGTTTTAACGGCAATAAACTTAAAGGAGGGATGTTCAAGTAAATTTACTTGAGTGAGCACTAATGGATTTCCACAATTCCTTTCACTTGTGTAATTTCATTTGTTCAGTGCGGCATAGTTTCCATGATAAAAGTAATTGAAATTCAGCTACCCGGCAAGGCAAAAGACAAAGCTGGTCGCGTAGACTTCTTTTGGGCTGGAACAGCAGTATGAAATGCACCACACAGGTTGGAGTCACACAAAGACAGTGGTTCTCCGAGGAATTGAAGGCACACGGCAGAACCTAGTTTCTGTTCGGCTCCGCTGCTTCTACTAGGAAATCAGATCAGAAAAAATCTTTGCGAAAATGTCCTTTTCTGTTTTACATGCTTCCCATCGAAATGTTTATTTAGGTGAATGGTGATTAGATAATAAGTTTGATTTGTTTATCAACCTAATCCAGACATTCTCTACGTTGACTTCAGAATAAAGATGACCTGTAACTAATTGAAAAAGAGCTTCATTGTTGCACGTTAGAATCCATTGTTGTTAATTCATACTCGTGGCTTATCCTTGTGTAAAGTTTAATCATTGCCTGGAATACCGAAACGTTCATCAGTCAACATGCAATGGCTAATGTGTGTTTGTACGTTGTCTTGATCATGTAGACATAATGACCGAAGACTGCTCAGTTCTGCAAGACGAGATGGATAATCAGTCAATGTATCCATGATTATATCCTGCTGACCTGTTATTCTTGTGATGAATTATTCCAATAAAAGACCGAACTGGTCACTGTAGTTCCATCTGGACCATTTTACTGAGCGAAACATAACCCCAGAACAAGTTGTAGAAGTTCTTGTATTTACATTGCAGTCATCACATTTATTTATGGTTCTATTTTTCATAAACTTTAATGTAATGGTGTTGGTAATGGGGTTTGGGAAGGTATCAGTGATCAACCAAGCAGTGCTAATTGCTTGGTGCAGATGGTGTGCACTGCAAACTGGAGTAGCAATTAGAGCAAATTTTCTTTTTTTCCTGGTATCCGAGGGATTTTTCACAGACGTTGAAGACCCGATGTGTCCTTTGAATTTCATCCTTGGCATAACCAATTGAAGGAGATGTAAGTCAACAGATAAATACGTATAAGGATTTCAGTGATTAAACCTAATCCCGTGGCAAAACCCTTACCCATATTGATGTCTAAGTAAAAGAATGGGAAATTATTCTAATGACATTTATGAGTTTAAAAACTCTCAACATCCTACTCTCAACATTTCTTTCAGTGGTCTACGTTAATTTTTCTGATTGCATGCCCTTTGTTATATGCAGTAACATGTAGTGTACCTCAAGGTCTGAAATCCACTTGACTGATGTCGTTTGCTTGATTAGTTGACTCTGAATGCACCGATGGTAATGACGATAATACACTCCACCCTGTCTATAGTCTTGTGAGTAAGCCAACTCTATTACAATTTCTTAAATTGCCTGGTCCACTTTATTTGATTTTCTAATTATTCAAGAACTGTTGTCAGCTTGTTGGGATTAAATTGTTCTTGTCCTGAAAGGGTATTTCTTGAAAGTGATGCACCAGTAGCTTCAGGCTAATGCCATAGATCTTTGGTACATTTTTCTGAAAACCAAATCCGTATCGGATTAATTTTGCTTTTGTGATATGGAAGTCGAACAAAATATAATGTTATGGGTTTTAGGAGTTTCCCGACTTGATAAAAATTTATCACTGCCATGTAAATGTTATTGTGATGAAAAGGTTACGGGTCCTGCATCAGGTGCCAATGGAGCCTAATCATCTGTGAGTTATTAGACTTTTCTCAGTAATAACTCTGCAAATTAAAGAAAATCACATCATGCAAGACATTTCGGCACAAAGAGTAAGGAGTCAGCCTGACTGGTAATTATGGAAACATTGTCACACACTATTCAAGAGGAATTACTTTAGATTCTGTGCACAAAGAGAAAGAACAGGGTGGATATCTAATTTCCAAACGATGTCCTCCATTGCTTTTCCACTGAATTGAAGGATTCTTTGATCCTGTTGAGGTCAAGCATCAAGCCTGTTGGTGGAGATTTGAAGAGTATTGTGGGACCAACACACAAATCCTGTCAGCCACTTGTTCACTGAACCGTCATCCTTAACGATTCTTTCCTTGAAAGATCATCTGTATTCACAACCTTCTTAGTCGATACTTGACAAAAGGATTGTAAATTAAATAGTATTGTTACCAGCTCCACCGGTTTGAAACTAATTCTTGATTAAATGTCACTTATAGTTCTACAGTAATCTGTCTAGGTATTATAAAAGTCATCTGTACATGTGTTCTCTGGACAACACAGTAGTTGTGAATGGGTTCTTTGTAGAACCCTTTTTCCGCTTTATTTATGTCAAATGTGAGAAGATACATCACAGTTAAAGATGCTCGGGTTTGGTCGTTGAGTAACGAGATCAACCTTGCCATGTTTCTAAAGATTCATGCTCAAGGTCAAGTGGTCACAAGGGAACCAGACTTTGAAAAATGTACCAGGGGTCCCACTAATCCTCTTTCTGAACAGATTCAATGAACCATTACCATTTTTCCTGTTGGACTACCGCTTTATTTCAATAGCCACTGCATTTTCTCTTTGGCTAAACACGTCACGAAGAATCTGAAATGGTCTATAAATATGTGCACCTGTGGAAGAAATCTTCTCTGTCCTTTCTACCAACAAATGTACTCATTTATTCTGATTCCAATGCGATATTTACACACATTGTTAGTGATTCAAACAGTCTCCGGTACCTCTATTAACTGTGATATTAAACTTACAATCTGTAACGGAGACTAAAACGCTATTATTTGATCACATTAAAATTATGTTTGAGGTAATGCCCGAGGAAGTGTACATTATGGGAACATAATTCGTAAGCAGAAGACAGTACTGAAGATGATGAACACTTCTGAGGTGTGTTATGAAAATGACATTTGCAACGTTGGTACATAAAATGATGTTGTGACAACATTCTGTGTGAACAAATTGCCACCAATGACTGAAGCTTAAAGTAGGCCTACTTATCATAAAAGTGCCAAGGCATATTCCACAAATACCATGGGCCCCCTGAATCAATCAGTAAGCCGACTCTAAATGAGTCATGAATAGTCAATTCACTGAACGGTGTCACTGAATTCTTTTCTGAATAGATCAGTTTGGTGTCCTGTTCATGGTTGACTTACTGAGGCATGCAGTTCAGTTCACCTACACATTACCATAACAATTAAGTTTGTACATTCTTACTAAATTAGATAGTGGTAAAAGAGCTAACTTCACTGAAAGCTGTGGTAGTGTGCAGTACAATATTTCAAAATGTCTGACCTTCCTGTTGATGAGAACAACTTAAATTTTAGCAATGAGGAATGTAACAATTTATTGATCACTCAGAGTACCTTTTTGGAAGTGTTTACTCAACAAGTAGAAGAAGCATTAGACTTCATTGGAGGTTTATCTCATGTTTCTTTTGGTGAATCATCTGGCAAAGTTACTTATGACCTAGACAAACTGTAGCAAGGGTCTGAGGACATGTTGGTAAAATATTTGATTTCTCAGAGGATACTGACAATAAATGGTCTGTTTCAAGTCAAATGACCCTATGATTATCACACATAATGATGGAAAGAGAACCAATCACTCAATGCTTGTTTCTTTGGGTACCGGAATGTATGAACAAGGTGTAATGTATATCAGATTAGCAATTGAAGGAGGTCAGTGATGACATGTCGTATGGTAATTTTGGGAAACCATTAAAACAAGCTGAACTTCAGTAAAAGTCTGTCCCAGCATGTACTGCTTTGAAAACTTCAGTAGTTGATAGTAAAAAGTGATAATGACAATGTCCAGGTACTTGTGTTGAAAAAAATGAGGCAAACCCCAAAATGAAGTTGCATATTCACTAGAATGGGGAAAAGGTCTCAAAACATGTTGAAAAATAATTATGAATCCTAATTTATGTAGATCTATTCTCATTACATTTGGTTAAGACTTCCTCAGAAAAAAACTGATGAGTAAAACATGTGTAGGAAAGTTGTAAATGTTGTCATCAGTGCCAACAGTAAGGTATAAAAAGGAGCCCAACAATCTTGAATTTCTTCAGGTTAGTTTAGCACTTTCTTCCAAACCTTTTAGAGAACGTAGTCCTTCTTGTGGGGCCACTGAAAACCCTGTTTCTTGGTGGCCAGCATGACAGCCAAGCCTTTATGATCTATGTACCTGCACACATATCCACAAGCATTGATGGGACTCGAGCCCATGCTTGAGCATGCCACAGTACAGCGCTCTAACTGTTTGAGCCACCATGGCTCAGTTTAGTTCAGTACTTAGGATCCGTTCACAATGAGCTTTGGCAATAGATGTCAGCTAAGAAGATTTGATATTGCTATAGCTAAGAGATCCGTGTGAACGTACCCTATACTTCCTCACTTACAGTTTTGATCCAATAAAAATATTGTAGACGGTAAGACATTTAAAATTCAATCCCAAACAGCCGTCGATGTCTACAGTCCAGATCTGTTCAGTATTGTCTGTGAAGGAGCTGTTGTAATAAAAGACTATCCATATCCAGCATTTACATGTTGAATGATTTTTTTATATGGCATAGAAACACAGTCAGGCAGCTTAGATAGTACTTGTTTACCATCCCTGAGAGACACTTTCACTTCATCGTAATAACCGTTCGGTTTGTCAAGTCCCTCTTATTGCTCAATTCCCAAGTACCTCTTTTACATATTTACACATCCATCCAAATGTAGTTCAATACCAGAATGTTTTCGTGTGTTACACATGGCTCATTGGCTTCACAAGCATTTCTCCAAATTAAATTAGACATGGGATGTAAATTAAAATGCTGTTTCGGACGCATTACTGTTTTTTGCTTGACATGTATTGTTTCGGTAAAATGCTGTTACTCATTAAAATCTGCAGAATCGCCAAAGCCATTTGTGTTTTTCGCGAAATGACATTTCTGTTTTCTATAGGAAAGAAATAACTTAAAAACACCATAGTCAACGACTAATTTAATTCATCAACCAGAATGACAGTTCTGTTTTAATATTGTCAACACTTACTCATCCAATTGTATAAGTAATTTTATTATAAGTATTCTGCACGGATATGAACTGACTATAATTGTGTAATTTGTCTGCATTTCAGATGAGAATATTGCGGGATATTATGCAAGGAGATGAGGAAAATCCTAAAGTGCCAATGGAGAATAATTGTCGGCCCGTGATGCCACCGAATCATCGGTCTGTCAGGACAAACATCAACTTTCCAAACCCTGTGAGTAGTAGATAAAAATGTCACACTTATCATTGCATGCATAGTAAACATTTCCAAAAGAGGACGAAGAGCCCACGTCCACAAATTATGTTTTAAGTCTGACCAATTCATTGACACTAAATTCACAAAAACTTCACTGGAAATCAGTTAAAGTAGAATCACTAAAGTATATATTCTTACTATTTAATTTCATTCCTTTTTCCGAAATGCATGTTCTAGACTGTGCCTGTTGGTTCTTCCTGTAATACAGAAGTTCAACCAATCAAATACCAGATGAATCGAATAAAGCCAAGATTTTCTCTGTATGAAATATCTATAAATCAATCTGCATTATTTTATGACATTTCAGCAATAACCAACAAAACTTTTATGTAATATTGCGCAATTTACATTGGGGAATAATTGACTGATTAAAAAGTTACACTTGGTCTCGCTTCCTGCGTGTTTGGTTACAATTAACTGTGTCCAGTAAGAAATAATCTCGGCAGGAAATTTCTCTCATTGACAGAAATGTGAATAAGTTTGGCTACACCACACCCGTGTTTTTTTTCCATAATTATACAATTTTGCCAGATCTGACAGATCTGGAATTTTCGTGTTTCAGTTTAGTTTTATTTTCTTCTACAAATCTTGACATATCAGTTCTTTTTATACATATTATTAATTAGAAGATTGAATAGCATATACCACCAAATTTATCAGTGACTGTAGCAAATTTAAGATAGGCAAAACAAGGTAAGAAGTAATTGCCAGATCTGTCAACTTTGTATTCTGGTAATTGTGGAAAAACTCGATTATTGACGAAAAAGATTTTGGTTTTGGATCTTGCTAAATTAGATGAATTAGACTAAATCATCTAATTGCACATGGACAGTGGAATTGACTATTCATGGATAGGTAAATGTTCATGTGCATTATCCAAGGAACAGTTCACTATTCATGGATAGTCATTTGCACAATACATGGATAGTGCAAAATTAATGAGCACTAAAGATGGATAGTGAAAAATGAATTCATACTATCCACAGATAGTTGAATACACTATGTGTGAATAAATTACTATTCATAGATAGTAGATTCCACTATCCATGAAGCACTTGTCTAATTCAACTAATTAGATGAATTCACCTAATTTCAAAACCAAAATCGAAAAAACGCGAATGAATTCACTACAATTCTGGAGCACCGCTCGACAATTAGCTGGAACGGGTTAACTTTCTCTTTCATCTACAATGGGTTAACTTTCATCAACAGGTGACGATGTGTATTTCGCGGTGTATTTGAGTGCGTCCACAGATGTCGCCTCTGAGCAGATTATTCCGTTCGATACGGTGGAGAGCAACATTGGAGACGGTTACGACGAGAACACGTACAAGTTCAAACCGCCGTATAACGGAACCTACGAGTTCACACAGCAGAGCATGACCAATAAGAACGGAAGAGGCAGAGCGGAAGTCAGTGTGAACGGAGAGCGTCTGTGCCGCGCTCACACTGAGTCAGGTAACGCATCATGCCGAGAACTAAATCTCATATTTGTTACTAAAAATTAAGGTAAAACATCGTGTTGCAATTGAAATTGTTGTTCCCGGCATCTTTTTGATGCCCATGAAAAAATATTTGTGAATAGTTCTCACTTTTTTGCATATTTGGTAAATTAGAGTTGGCGACCCATTCTTCCTCCCTGGAAAGTCCTGGATCTGCAGCTGAATATCGACTTTCTTGTACTGGGAGTGGGGCTTGTGATACGAGGTTGATGAAAGATGTATTGCTTACATACTTTCAAATGAACAAAATAATATTTGTAGCTTAGTATGATACCGGATTTTGCCGAGGTGTCACGAAACTGACGGAAACAGACGAAGTGTACGCGAAGAACTACTACTCTGATTCGTCAAGTACCACTTTGACTGGAAACATTATCAGACGAGAAGAGTAAAGTTCATTCATACTGAGATAATCTACAAAAGAATGATACTGCAAAGGTGGATTTAGAGAAATGCCCGACTCCATGAATTAAATTTTCTCCTCTTCATTAACATTATTATAACAATTATAGCATGCTTTAAAAGAGGAGGCGCTTTCAAAGAGGCCCCATAAGTTTATTAATCTTGATGTTACTCGTTGTGAATTACGATTAATTACTAAATGAACTGAATTCTGAATTCAAAAGGATTCTTGTATATCAAATATACATTCATAAGATTGTGACCAGGAGATTTTTTACAACTGTAAAATTTCAACTTTTATTTCAGTTTGTGTAAAACTCACTAACTTCAAAATAAATATCAACTCTAAATGCGTTGTAATCGTTATCGTTATTTTAATATTTGGAACACCTGCATGAGATTATAGCATTTTCTCACGTAAGACAAAAACATACAAACAATTTGTTGGACCATATGAGCCATCCGTTACTTGTATAATCGTGCCTGATGTTGTGTTTATCTCATCATTAAGCATTAGAAATTTACACAGATCCATTGACGTCTTGTGAACTGCCAATTGACATTATTGGTGGCTCGTTAGAGTCGCCTTATTGGTTGAGTCGATAGACCCTTAACATCTTCGACCTATGGTAGTTTTATGATAAGCAGGCCTACTTTAAGCTACATTCATTGGAATTTGTTTACACAGAATGCTTCCATGTCATCATTTTAATCTAACAATGTCACAAGACACCATTTTAACTTTGTTCATGACGTCATTTTTAATGTTTCAGCACCTTATTCCTTTTACTTGTCGTAGTACGTTTTATTATTTGCCGAAAAAAAACACAGGGATCAATGTGTAAACTTATCAGCCTAAAATATTTAGTACAAAGGGGGGTACTTACATACTTACAATCATACTTACAATTACATTTGGTTGTTGCGTGTATTCTGTTCACAAAATTTAATCGAAAACCTCAAAATGTCTCCGCATCTCGGGAAAATTTGATATTTTTGTTTAAATTCCAATTTTAATAAGATGCATTACTAAACTGACATTGGTAACGTTTTACTATTTCATATTTAATTCCGGTTTCTACGGAATCACAGGGAATCACTCTTGTTACGTGTTCATGGTTTGATACGTCTTTTAAATCAGATGCATTACTAGCTTTTTGGGGGTGAGCGGTAATAGGGGTAAGTCAGAGTGACGAGCATCCCCTTATGTGAAAACTTAGCTATTGTGGCCATATAAGGTCATGTAAACAGAGGTGTGTCTTTAATTAATCATTTCCATTGGATGCAACCCATTTGTTTACCCAGCATAGGTGCTATCTAGGAAAGCACAAAAAGCATAGAAAAAGCCAGTAATGGTGGAAACTTCTGTTACTAACCTTTCCACTTAAACATTCTACATTCAGTTTCGCAATGAAACGATGAGATTAAATAAAAATTCATGATCAAACATGAGGTAAAACCTGTAAGCGGAAGAAATGTCTGATTGTACGAAGACTTCAGCGAAAAAGATTGATTTGCCGCATTTTTATTTGATTTGTTCAAGTGTGTTGTCTTGTCTTCTTCTTTGAAGCTGTTTACTTTATGTAAATATGTGTGAGATGCCCATTTGATCAGATTGGAACCTGTTCACGGTCCTATTTACGCGCTGTCTCTGATTTCCCTCGATGTGCGTAAAGATCCAAATGGGGACATTCAGCACCCATCATTCATTTCATGAAATGTTCTCTTTACATCACATCACAATCGAGGTTTTCACAAACTCTTCGCAATACAAGAATGAAAATATTGCCATTTGTGTTTTAGCTGTGCCATTTGAAATTTACTTGACCACCAACCTTGAAATGTATTCCTCTTATGCCTAGTGATATAAAATATGGCATTTACTAATACAACACAATTAGAAACTGCAGATGTATGGGAACACACAAATGGCAATATTGCCATTATTACCAATGTTGAGGATTTGTGAAAACCTCGAATGGAGTCAAATTTATACACGATTCTTTACTAAACAGGACTTCGCATATAATTTGACTAGTGTCTGTTGGAGTTGAATTTCAGTCACCGCTTGCAGACTTCAGTGCATTTGACAAACCAAACTGAATAATTTAAAATCAATTTTGCAGAATCTTAAAGTAGTCGGTATCGAAACATTTTGAAGAATGAAAGTAAATTGCTGGATTTGTCCAAATCACATATGGCCAAGGACAATTGCTTCAGTTATTAGTTGAAGATTAAGGAGACAAGATAAGCTTCTTTTCGAAATCGCTTCAACCTTGTGCTTCACATCAGACTTCGAAGAAATTTGTCAAAGGTCTTGAAGAAATGGCCAAAACATAAAAACAAATGCACGGGGCGCATCCTGCTAAAGACTATACGCTTTTGAAGTGAGCGTTATGAACCCTTACAACATGTTACAATCATTAGCCTCACGAAAACGAGAAATTCGATTGTTCTGGAATTAACGTCCACAAAAAGGCATTTTGGAATAAGCTGTCGAATGTCTTAACAGTTTGAAAAGAACTCAAAGTGGGCATCACAACATGTGAAACGTCCATACACCAGATTGAACTGTATGGTTTACACTGAATCCAGACAGAATTAATAAGAACTACAGATTGAGTTTTTCTTGCTTTGCGATTACATAACCGCATGTTTTTGTCTCAGAAGTTCTGACTTGAACATCTAACTACATTAAAACATTAACTGGTGTTATTCTAGGTGCACGGGACATCTGTCACTATGAGAGTTTTAACGCGAGCTGTGCGCAGAACGAGGTGATCCTGATGGAGACGGCTCGGTACGGCCGGATGGCGGCGGGACGGTGCGTCTCACGGGAGTACGGGTACGTCGGCTGTTACAGGTACGTTCGGGTAAAAACCCAATCCCCGTGAGGTCGGGGGATTGTCATTACACGCACGTCTGGGGTCTAGATTTTTACAGTATGTTACATAAAGGGAAATATATTTTCCCTGAATAATCGGTGCAAGAGATGTTAATGGAACTTTCTATTGGTGAGGTCAAACAGAAAACCACTGGATTGACTAATTGTAAAGGAAAAACAATACATTTTTAATCAATTCTGATTCATCATAGGAATGCTTATTATTGATTGTTCAATTGGAATAAGGATTGTTACATCAGAACATTGCTGACACCAATTTTGAATTGGAAATAGAAATCTAAAGCTAGAGCTAAGAATGATGATAAACCCTATTGGCTGGCCTGGATCAATTGCGAAGAGAAGAATTTTCAAAAAAAAATTCCCTTCCCAATTCCATTGCAAGCAATTATTGTCAAATATGGCCTTCTAGTTAGCCAATGACCTTTTTGTACCAAGCTTTGTTGAGGTGTTAATGGAAAAATAGCATTGCAAAGTAGTATCCGTGCAAATGACTGGACAGACGAAGGAGCGATTGTTGCTGATAATGATAACCCCATTACTATGATATTGCAGTGACGTGGTAGGCATGGTTGACTCGCGGTGTTCAGGGAGGAGGAAGTGCACGATGCCCGTTAGTTACTTTGTCAACAACAACGTCCTTCCGTGTCCAAAAGACGTAACGTCATATCTGGAGGTCTCATATCAGTGTCTATCTGGTAAGGAATGAAAAGGCTATTTTCTCAATAATTGCCCAATTTTTCAGTACATAAATGTGAAAATTTCTGACTTTGATGTTGTTTCCGATTTCAAAGCATTTTACCATATGTTTAATTATATTGAATCCCCTATTGTTAGGGGTACAAAGCCAAACCTTTGTCTAATTCTTCATGTTGTTTTATCAAAATCGCGCATTGTGAATAATATTTTAGCCAGTTGTCCATTTCGCATGAATTGTCAGGGTTCTTATTGGGAAAGTTATTGTGACCCACAAAAGATCCGATGTCTCCAAAAGTGTATAAAAAGACTACATGTAAACTCTGACACTGTACGTCTCATTTTCATGTTTCAAGTGCAGTTCCTCCAATGGAACAAGATATCCAGTTGTGTCATCCCAAGTGAGAAACTATAGACATACTCCCTTGTAATTACCTATCAGGTCGTGGTTTGATTTGACACTAAGATCTTGACAAAATTAGAGAGACAATGCGCCAAACAAGTCGCAAATGAATTTCTCGCGTGATTAACAGGATAGACTGACTTCATTAGTGGATGTCATTATACTATCCTAATGAGAATCGTGTCTGTCGGGGAAATCGAGGCGCTAATTAAACTGCACCTACGACCGTTTCTTGTATTGTAAATCAATGAACCCAACAATCTAGTGAGATATTCTGGATCTGAGACACAGGAACTGCCACCTGACACACACACAGGGCTTCAGAGAGAAACGAAAAGATCTATCCATGTGATGCGGCGGGGTGTCTTTTATCTTACCACAAAGCAGCAGTGAGTGAGAAGCTGTGTTATCTGCAGGTGTTAAGGGAGTACCTTCAGAACGGTGAACTTCTTCAGAAAGCGCGGCACCTTTCTTCGCATGTCACCGTGTCATAATCCCCATTGTAGATAATACCATAAAAGCGGCAAAGTACTCGCTCAAAAGAGTCAACGGGGATTAAAATATGTAGGAGAATGGAAAAGGCAGCGATAATCTGGCTGTGCAACGAAATGCCTGTCGACAATTTACTTCAAATTCATTATCTGTGATGGTTGCACTGATGATTTCTTTAAGTTAACTTTGTAATGTTGGAATGTCATATTTTACTACTATTCATGCAAATGTTTACGTCACAGCGATGCTTTTCTTAACTTTAGATTGTCACTTAACAATGACTTTTTGCGTCATATCTTGAAAAGGGCGCCATGGCTGATCAACAATGAACTTGCTGTCATTTCAATGGTACAGAACAAGGACATTGCCATAAATACTGATTTGTTTTGTAGTGTCTCATAGTAACATTAACTCCTGTGTGGGACAACGAGAGCTGACCCTAACGTCCACCTCCGGGTACATCTCCTCCTACCTGGCTGCTGAAGGAAGACTCGGAAGCAGCACCTGTCCATGGGTCATAAAAGTCCAGGTAAGTGATGTAAGGGCTCAGGATGGTTAGGATTTACATCTCAGCAATGTTTTTGTATTGTGAAAATACAGCATGTTCGAAGTATTCACTTCGGGATAGTGCAAATAATTATCCTCAAAGCCAATCCTCGAAGAACTATCTGAACTATACGAAACATTATTAAATATAGTCGTCTGTAGAGAGCAGATGTTAAAAGTACTTTTAAACATAAATCATCTTGCAGGAAGGACAAAAAATCAACTTCACCTTGATAGACTTCGGAGTTTACAGTAGAACATCAGAGACCGGTGGTGGCAGACACTCTTTATATTGTGAGAAGTATGCGGAGATCCGGGATGGACTCCGGGGACAGGAGACACATATCTGCGCCGGGGTTGACCGGGAGAAGAACGTGTACGTGTCTAAAGGAAGCACGGTGTACGTAACCATCCCCAGAATCGACCAAAGCGGACCTCACTTCCTACTCAAATATCAAGGTGAGTACTCTGCCTTAAATCTCTGATACTTTGATGTAAAGTGAAAGTGAAACATACTTGAAAATAGTTGCCGATTAAACAACTGACTTAATCTTGTAAACAATCTTTCAACGTCAAATGATACTATCTTCCTTTTACATAACTGCTTGTCTGAATCTAGTTTTCAAATCGATGAAATCAATCAATCTAGCGTAAATAAAATAAAAGCAAAATTAAAATGAAAAGAAGAGGATACCTATAGATATTTCCTTTGACAAGCTATGGGAGCTTATCCCAATGGTATACAAAACCAGTAAAAATTGTGGTGGAAAAAAGTCATAAATCGTACATTATTCCCTTTGTTCTCATCAAGCGATCGGGTGTCCAAGTTTACGCGCTCCAAGTGGAACCACTGCCAAAACTTCTGGGGATGGTATTTCTGCCATGGTAACATGTGACTCAACAGGAGAGAGTTGGCAGATGACATGTCGGAGTAGCAGATGGCACGGGAAACCAGGAAACTGTACTGCTGGTAGGTGAAAGTGAAAGCTTCTGAATCATTAGTAGCAATCCGTAATTAGCGTAAAATATCTTTCCATTCAAGTGTCAATGGGGCTCACTGGCCAACATAATGGCATAAGTAAAGATTCAAATTTTTATGACAGAAACGTATTGAAATGAACAATATCTAAATGGATGCGTTTTCTTCTTTTTTG
>JBCAUG010559060.1:0-14650 GCA_038406175.1 Haplosyllis leylae | reverse complement strand
GGGGGTATTCATTCCCAGCCAGGGGGGTACTCAGTCCCAGCCAGGGGGGTACTCAGTCCCCACTGGGGGGGTACTCATTCACAGCCGGGGGGGATACTACTCAGTCCAAACCAGGGGGTACTCAGTCCCAGTGGGTGGGGGGGTACTCAGTCCCAGCTGGGGGGTACTCAGTCCCAGCCAGGGGGAGATACTCAGTCCCAACCAGAGGGGGTACTCAGGCTGAGTACCCCCCGCCCACCCTTGAAAAAAAAATTTAATTTATTTTTTCAATGTTTTTTCGAATTTTTTTTTCCAAATTTTATTTTTGTGTAAAATTTTTTTGGGGGACATAATTCCCCGGGGATAGGTCGGCTATGCAGCAGGCGGTATGCCTCTTGCGCTTATGCAGGAGGACTTTCTTGTTTTAATCGAGTTTTTGCATAACTCATCATATCCTGCCGATTCATATTCTATAGGTTGAGACCATTGAATGTCAATACTGGGGAATCCTGGGGAATTATGCAAAAACTCAATTGCAAGGTCTTGTTAAACCGACTTTCGTTTCTTACCTCCGTATTAATTGGTTTTCTATTTAAAAAATCGGCATTGGACCTGTAGATCACTTTTGCAAGACTACCGCCTGAAAAATAAACTAAATTCACCCTACGCCAACAGCCAATAAAGTTTACGTGTGCAGGCTCACTCACACTGTGCGTTTTTTTCTGATTGCGACTGAGATTTGTTATTGCTTTTTTCGCAGTCGCATAGTGTGAACACTTCTATTGAGTCCTCTACAACCGCTTTGTTGCGATAAGAAGAATCACAGTCACCATCAGAAGAAATCGCACAGTGTGAACGAGTCCCAAGAGTCCCAACCGCAGCCGTTGTTAGGTCTTTGTTGGGAACAACTGAGACTTTTTCCTATTTTGAATTAGAAGATTCTTATAATTCAGCTAATCAGATAAAAAATAGCATATCAAAAAGATTTAGGTGAACCCCTCGGTCTACTGATCAGCAGTCAGGCATTCCAACGATTACAACAGTACCAAGTAGTCAGTAGAGTTCAGTTATACTTGACTGGTTTTTGATTCTTCTAATTCATCAAATAAAATGAATCTGTAGAAAACAGGAAAAACATGAACGATTCAGTTGTGCGCTTCCAAGCTTTTCTGAAAGGCTGTTATTTTGCTATAATTTCACAGCCTCATTTCAATTCCAGCTTTTCACAAATAAGCCGGCAATTGTGGTAATTTTTGCATCATAGGCTTATGCGTGAAAAAATAATCCAGCAATAAAATGTTACCCCAGTAAGCAAGGACCTCAGCCACTTTGATCTGACAATCTCCTTTCTGAGGCTTTTGGTCATGCTCTACTGGTTCTACCTAAATGATCTAACTCCAAGATTGAAGGGGTTCAGGAACGAAAAGACAATTTAAGGACACCCTCACATTACTAGCAATCATCGCTAAAATCGCTAAGAACTTTTTGCATAATAGTCTAATTTGCGTTGGTTTTTTAATGTTAATGAAATGTAGATGGTGACATTGGTATCATTTTAAGACAGGTGTAATTCATTTTTTGATCGGATTTCTAATAAAGGTTAAAATTTTCTGAAATATTCGAGAATTCCACTTACGAATAATTAGCGATGATTGCTTGTATGCAAGTGTGATAGAAAAGGAGATCACTTGTAAATTAGTGCATTAAACAGAGCGCGCCATCTTCTCAATATTAATTGGCAATATTAAGTCGGCAGGCAAAAGTTCCAAACAATTTTTCCTTACAAAAATTGGCAAAAATAAATGAAGTCACATCTTTTCGAAATTTTATTGTGGAACATTTGTCAAGTGGAAGATGGTTTGCATGAAATTTCTAAAAGTTTAATTCAGGCAACTTAAGGAACATCGTCTTCTAACCAAACTCCTGACCTACGTCTTGAAGTCAATTTTCGCTTCAAATGTCTTCAAGAGCATACTAAATATAGAAACTTATAGTTACCAGAGGCGTATCGGGTGGGGGAGGGGGGCATCTCTCCCCCCGGGCCAAAATTTTTTCATTGTCATGCAGTTTTCGAGAGAAAGTGGTCAAATAGTATGTTGGCATTCCCCTCAGGGGTTGGCGCCCCTCTGGAAAATCCTGGATCCGCGACTGTTTACCATGGAAGGTCCATGATTGAAAGCTCAAATAACAATGCCAAGCACAGTTTCTCCGAATCGCATCCAATGTGGGGACGAGTATTTTGAAATGGAACAAATTCTCACCGACATCAAGCATAAATCCTACTGATTCCGTAACGAATTCCAGCGGAAGATACAGAGCCGTCTCTTCAACTTGAGCTTCTGAAGCCATTTTCACGGAATGAGGACAAGGGCATCTTTTGGAGCTTAATCTAGTCTGCTATCTCTACGGGGGATAAATAAAATGTGCTGTGTCACCCAAGACGTTCTTTGGTGTCACTGTGAGAGAGTGCACTATTCGGAAGGAAATGCACCGAAAAGATTTTGTTGTAAACAAACAATCCATTCGTATTAACACAATCAAGACATCAGTAATTTTTTTTTTACTGAAGTTTAGAAACCGATAAATAACTTACCATAAAAATATATTAGTGATATGATCTGAGTGACATAGCAATCTTTATAGTTATCAATTTAAAGATAGGATGAAAATGATAAACATTCACAATCACATGCTCTTAATTTTTCTTGGTGTCACAGGGTGACGTGGTAAGCATTTGTGTGAATATTGAGATTTTGTGCTCAGTGCATTTGATTGAGATTTTAAAGGTTAAAAAATTTACCTGAGATGTCTGTGTTATGAGGACCATTTTTACCCAGAACTATTCATAGAAATAAATAGATCTATTTTTTACACCTCCCGTGGAAAAAAAAATCACAACATTTTCGCTAAAAGGACTTCCGTCGAGTCGCCTGCATACTATTCCTCACAGTTCAGGATGTAAAATGGACTTTCCCTTCATTTCCTCGCCATATCAAGACAACTGTAAACTGCAGTGCCACTAGTCCTTTTTAGCGAGCCTGCTAGGAGGGGGCAGGTCACCTACCTATCTTACGGGGGGGGGGCGGAAAAGAGATGGAGGGGTAAGGGGAGGTCCCCACCAAACCTGGCTGGGAGAGGGGTGGGTCACCTACTCATTTGGCTGGCGGAGAGGGAGTGGTGGATTACCTACCTTTCCCCTAAAGAAACTTGTTCTTTATATGTTTCGGACTTAAACACGTCTGTTTTGTGATGGAATGATTGACAAAGGATAATTCAAAGTTTTTCTAAATATAAATTGTTCGTCCAATTTATGACAACAATGAGCCCAATTTTTGACTAAATTAGCGAAATGCTGACGAAATTTCATGAAAATAGTTTTATTTGTACAATGAAAATTGAAATCGATCGTAACCAGGTACCTGTGTGTTTTTTACGAAATTGCTCCTGTACAGAAAGTGATTGCAATTCTCAGTCTCTCTTAGAATAATAAGTAACCTAGTCACTTTTCCATTTTAGTTTGACCCCATCTACGAAAGCTCCTATTGCATTGATATGGCCTCCTTGCTTTACAAAATGAACTTTCACCTGTTGGCTCTGAATAAAAAGAAAAATAAGGTAATCGAAATTCCAAAATTTCATGAACGACGAAACACAGCTAATATTACAGTTGAATTAATTATCGAACTTATTTCTAACCGAATGGTAAACAGAATTTCATACTCACCTTAGGTCTAAGTAAATTTCTTCCGTTTATTTCTTCAGCCAAAAATCTTCTCATTAATTCCATGTTGATAAAACTTCCAATGAAATACAACTTTTTAACTCTGAGAGCCAGAGCATGTACGTGGGCTAGGTGACCTTGAACTTCAGCCATTGACCTCAAGAAACTCAAGGTCAAATCCTCCTTCTTGATCTTATCATGATCTTTTTGAACAAATTAATCAGGTTTAATATGATCAAAACAAAATTTGCACAATTATTCAATAAGTCTATTGAAAGTATAAAAAAATAAAGGAAAATGTTATAATTTCAAATAGATAATGGGTTTCTTTACCATGAGTCTTCATCAGTTTTGCGAAAGGCATGAGTCTTTTATTACTCTTCTTCATACTTCCATAATTGGAGTCAGTACCACCAGCAACTAATTCATGAGCCATGTCATCCACAGTAGCTCCATCTGCTGCTTCCAATTTTGAGTTTAACTCCTCGAAGCTGATTGGGCCGTGATTATATGACGCGAATCCCAAGAAAGCTCTTCCAGCCACCATGTTGACGTCACATAAAATCTGATCGCCATTCTCGTCAAGCTGGAAGAGTGAGCATTTATTAGTATTTTCCTGAAATTTTTGCATAACCTGTAATATCAGCTTGTACAAAAACCAATGGGGGTTTCCTCTATGTAGTATTAACCCTGGCTAACCCGCCATACTGCAAACAACGCACTTTCTATCTTAATATTTATTCAACTTTTACCAAACTTTACGTGAATTTTCGAGCCTTCGTTCTTTGGCGAACCGATGGTTATCGGCACTGCAGCCCCTACCAGAAGTAAACGAAATCCTGAATCCGCCCATTGTAGATTTGTGATTTTTCATAACAAAATCACAAGACAAATCTCGTCATACCTTTGCTACGATGCACCCAGAGCCGAAGGTGAGAAGCAGGCAGGGAAGAAACGGTTTACTGCCCTCTGGGATTGGCCGGTCGAAATCCTTCAACTTTGAATAATTCTCTAGGGACGTTGTGTTTTTGGCGTTGAAAAATCCTTCGAACAAATCTTACAGAAAGGAAAAAGTGTTTATGTTATTTCAGATTAAGCGCACTCCAAACATAGATGCTATTTTGGCATATGATAAACTACAAAGACAGTCAAGTCGTGAACAGGTTTAACACTAGGAATGAACCAAGTGGAAAAGTCAGCATAAAAATTACTAAAATCTGACATTCAGGTCGACAGGCAAAATAAATAATTTTGATCCCACCCTGCCCACCCTCTTTCTCAAATTTCTCTTAATCTAATAGGAAAGTTGAATGTGTGTAGGGCATGTTCAGCGAAAAGGACACAACTTTTAGGGGTCTCAGGGGACCCCAGGGCACCCGTTGGTGCAGGTTTTAGTATAGCTGTTTGCTGAAGGACATCAACGGATACGTTTAATTGGTAAAATTTCGTGTTGAGATCGAAAATAAATCCACAAAAGTCCAATTCTGTGTTCGTTCATTGAGTAAAAACAAAAATGTTCACGTAGCCAATAGACTGTACACTTGTTATTTTGAAAGCATGAGTACCTCTGTATCTCTGCGCGTCCTTTTGGTAATGATCCGGTATTGAATACAGGAAGTCCTCTTCTGGAGTTATTTCCGCTAAAAGTTTGAATCCAGTGCCCCCACAGTCGTCCTCATGTAGGATGAGTAATCTGGAAAGTACCTTACATCACTGTACCAAACAATCATATCATATAATTTCGGAAAGAAGACAGTGACTAAAAATAATTCAGCATGGGGCTTTTTTGTAATTGATTACAGAACCAATATGTGCGAATGAATCAGCACCCACTCGACGTCAAGTAGAGTTTCAAATTCGTCTTTGAACAGGTTGGCTCCGATTCCTGTCACTGCGACCTTGACCTTTTCCTTGGGGTCAGAAGGTCGTATGACGTCACACTTCTGGTTGATGATATCCGTCACAGGTTTACAGCCAGATTCTCTTGGAATATGGAACAAGTAAACTCTTGCCAGACCATCTTTTGTTGCCTGTAAAATTTTATTTTGGATTCAACAAGTTAAAAACCATAGACAGGTTTGAATTCAAGTTAAAATAATTCATTCCAGACTGTGGAAAAAGAAATCAGCGTCAATTGGTCACGTGTACTGCATAGACAGAATTTTACCAAAATGTTTGAAGTTTAACATTATACCTCTTCGTTTATTGGTTCTCCACAGGTGAAATCCTCTTTTGATCTGTAAATTGTTTTTGTCAGACTGCTACCTGAAAATATTATTTGAAAAGTATAATTGTAAATTATGACTGGACGAGATTCACTTTCTGTCGAGGGAAAAATAATTCTAAGCGCGTTTGCACAGAAATATCAACAGATAGATAGAAAATTCTCACCAACATCAAAGCTAAATCCAACTGAGTTTTGTACAATTTCCAAAGGAAGAAACAAAATCTTTTCTTCAACTTCGGCCATTTTCTTCAGTTTTTTAAATTTTGGCATATCCAATGCAAAAGCAAAATACAGTTCTTCATAGAAATGTTGCCAGTATTTTGTAATTTGAGTTTAGATTTATTAACCCATTGAACAATACTACATTTTGAGCAAAAAATTTGTACTTAATATTTTAGCTGTGCACGTCTCCTATTTCTACATATTGAATAATATTAGAAGTAAGAAAAAGGTCTTTACAGAAAAAGGTTGTGCTCTTTTGTTACTTTTAATAAGTGCTTATGAACACATTCAATGTAAATTCAATATCCCCCTTCTGTCAACTTCGGTGGCATACATCGGTGAACTACAGAAATGAGAATTAGTGTGAAATGTACGCTTGAATAATCAAACAAGAAAACGTTCAGGTGTCTCATTCATAAGTTTGAGGCAGCGGTACGTACAGTACATTTTAAGTATGTATAAATTTATGTAATTACATTTTATTACAATTAACAAATGTTTATGAAATATCGCTGAGATCAGTTGTGTTCCCGAAAAATGAACGAGCACAAAATTTATAAGATTATTATTATCACATTTCCACCTTAAAGGAAAGTATTTTGGCCGAACAATTTGTTGAGCAGACCCAATTACAAAAATATTATAATATGACATTTTTCGAGTCACCAGTGATTACTGGCGATCATGTTTACGTTGTCAGTTTAACTCCTTCAATAAATGCCCCGATAGCGTTCATGTGGCATCCTTGTTTCACAAAATGTATCTCTATTTGCTGGTCCTAAATAAAAAATGGAGAATTCTCTAGAACACTGGTGAAACACTTTCAAGCAATTCAACGAAAATCTGGCTATGAATGTGAGTTAAACAAATTAGTCTTACGATATGGAAAAGGTAATCAGTTGTGTCGTTTCGTTGGGCCAAATAAAATAGATTCTGTTTTCTTATTCGTCACTATATTACTCAAGACTTTATTGTTTCACCTGTCAAATGTTTTGAAGTTTTTAATGAACCTACCCCAATGTTTCCCAGAGGCCCTTAATGTATGAGACAATGAATTCAATCGGGGTTTTCGTTTTCGTCACAAATCTGACATTTCTGTACAAAATTAATATTGAGTGTTTTTAAATGTTTCAACAAAAAATAAATTTGCCTCCAGTGGGATTTGAACTCACAACATCAACCATCACTGGATTAGCATTCTAATTGCCTTACCCACCCAGCCAATCTGTCAGTCCATGGCGGTCTCAGATTTTCAGACCCTTATGAAGTCACGCTTTATTGAATCTAGAGATGATCCAACTTCAGTTTAAGGACCCCCGATGTTAATTTTATACAGAAATGTGTTGAAAACGAAAATCCCGAACGTCACTATGATCTGTTGTCAAAGTCTGCGAATTTCTCCTTTCAAATGTATGGATAGAGAAACTCATCACAAACATTGAAGTTGCGTTGCTCCCTTCCTCTAGAGGTTTAACACTTCCATAAGGGAAACCCTGGCTAAACCATGCCTTGTGGTAGCTTTTAGCAGTATTTGTCTCACGATTTAACACTTACTCACCTCTGGTCTGAGTAGATTCCTTCCGTTTATTTCTTCAAATAAATATCTTCTCATCAGTTCCATATTTGTAACGCCTCCCATGAAATACACCTGTTTGACGCCCTGAGCCAAAGCGTGGATATGGGTCAAGTGACCTTGAACTTCAGCCAGTGACCTCAAGAAACTCAAGGTCAAATCTTCTTTTTTGATTTTGTCCGGATCTTGAAAGAAACAATATTTCTTTATCAATATAATGTACGTAAGTGTATTATACTGAGGTCTTCAACTAATCAATTGTTCATCACATTGGTGGATCTAAGGGGGGACTCTCCCGGCGCGCGCGCCCTCCCCCCTACACACCAAAATTTCCTTAATTTCCTGGGGGCTTTCAGCTAATTTTATCAGTATATTGGTAGGCATCCCCTAGGGGTTGGCGCCCCCTCCTAGGATAAGTTCTGGATCCGCCCCTGCTTCAGATAATACGTTTTGTGCCAATGCTTATATTCTATCTAAGGCAGACTAACCTATTACATTAGCCAAGAAAATGCCCTAATAAAGTAAGTCAGGATTTTCACCAGGATAATGCCTTTCTTGCTAAAGTAAGTTCTGAATTCGAGAAATGTATTTGTTTAGTTTTGATTTTTTTCAAGTTCTAACATACCCTCAATGTTGACCAATTTTGCAAATGGTAAAACTCTCCTATTGGCCTTTAGAAGACCATAGTCGGAGTCACTATCTTCATCAACTATGTCAGACATAACATCGTCCACTGTGCTGCAGTCTGCATTCTCTATCATCGAATTTAAGTCCTCGAAACTGATTGGTCCAAGGTTGTATGAAGCAAATCCAAGGAAACATCTTCCGCCAACAAGACTGAAGTCACACAAAGCTAATTCTCCTTTTGCATCCAACTGCAAAATGTGCACAGATATTACAGAGAAACCCAAAACAAGAAGAAAAAGGTTTCCCAACCTATACAATTCAACAGGGCTGACCCTCGACCTGCCCACGGCATCATGGGAAAGGCTCCAGGCAAGGGAAGCCGTCCTGGAAGAATAACGCACTCATTCCTGAAGAGGAAAGCTCGGACGGTGTTCGTCCTGCACAAAAAGTCTAAGAAGAATGGTCCGACACTCGCCTGGTCTCTTCCGTCTGAGATAGTAACAAGAAAATCCTCCTGCATGATCGCAAAAGGGATACACCCTGGATTTGTCCTTTGGGGGTACCCTTATCCTTTCTCGGGGTATGATCTGACCTGTCTGGGTATGGGACAGGTACTCCTCTCCATCCTCCTCCACCCATTGCCCCCTTTCCCACCCTCGCACAGAACCTGGGCAAGACCAGGGGTACGCCCCCATGGTGGACAGACAAAAAAATAAATATTACCTTTACAATGATGGCGGCTGAGCCATAGATGACGAGGACACAAGGTAGGAACGGTTTATCTCCCTCTGGTGTCTCAAGGTACTTCAGTTTGGAATAGTTCTCCACGGACGTCGTGCCAGATGCGATGAAAACGCTCTTCCACATTTCTGCGACATGCAAAAATTATCCATCATGTTGTTCTTTCTTTTACTAATTTTTTTCTCTGTTCAGAACACGTATAGATATTACTTTTGACTAAGCAATTTGTGAAACGACCTGTACACCCGCCCCCTTCCCCCAAGCTTCGTTCATTGGATATTCTATTTCGAGTTGTTCACAAACACACACAATTGTCAAAAGTGGCATTAAAATCTTTGATTTGAGAATACAATTTTCGAGCAACAAAAATCAACCTCCAGTAAGATTTGAGTTTATGAATAGTAAACTAATAGTTTGGCGCTACTCCTGGCTGATGCACCATTTAAATGCACTTGTGCTAAATGTTCTTCTTGGAAACCCTGGATACCAGTAATGCCAATTTCGAAATGTATGTTCAATACCTCGGTCTCACTCAATTGATAATTGTAAAACTCAGACACGCGCTGGCGGAATAACATAAACTTTTATTTAACCAAAAGTAATTAAATAAAGCTATGTACAAAACTCACACTATTACTTATTAATTATTGCCCATCACTGGACAGCTAGTAACTTAATAAAATATAACACATCTGGCAAATCCACTATAAGCCGACCAGGCGACCCTGGATTTCTCTACAAGCTACCACACTTAAAGTTCCGTTCTCATTAAACCATTGCCGAATTGCTCCATTGTCGTGGTATAAAACCTCCATCGCGTTAGAGTATTCCACATCAGACCCACACCTCAGGCAATCATGAATGTTATCAGTCTCCTGCATCAACGTTCTGCACATTCTTGGACTGTCATGCACTCTAGGAATCGGTCCTGTGATGTACACTTTTCCAATGTTCCTGTACTTAATTCTCTGCTGTTTCACCATCTCCTGAAGCCACTCCAAAACCCAATGTAACTCCTCACTGTTGACCACGTCAGCCCTCACTACCGTCAACACCACTGCTCTGTAGTCTGCCAGACGCAAACGTTCCTTGCTGATATCACTGCTTAGGTCCTTCAGTGACGTCCGGTTGTCTACCACCATTCGCGAAAACCCTCTGATGTAGAAACTACCAACAGCATCTGCGACCACGAGAAGTTTTGGTAATCCTACAATGTGTTTACATATCTCACTTAATTACGTTCAAAGGCCAAAATTCTCTGTTTCATCAATTCTGTCACTGCTGACTGAGTTTCCAATGGAAATTCTATGTAAGTAAGAAAAATTTGACTATGCCAATTTCCAAGAAGTTGTAAAACCGAATTTGGAATTCCACAGAGGAAACCAAAAGTGCAACCTCCTCTGCGGTAGCTATGGCTACTATATTGTTTGTGATGAGGTACTCCCGCCTTCCGCAGTACATTCCTCAACTTACTTTGGAATGCCCTATATGTTAAACTATGTGATTGGTCCAGTTTAAAAACATGATCATCCAGTGTGTGATTCACCATTGTCCTCACTCTGTTCAATGCTGCTACCGGGCACAAGACTGACTTACCCAAAGCTGGAAGAGGAAAGGTTAATAATTCTCTACTAAATTGCACATTTTTAGACCATCTAATACCAACTACAATCTTTTTATTTTGTAAGTTTACACAGTCTGAGTGCCTCAGTTGTGTTTTCCCATCAAATCCTCTCCTCGTATTTGGCATGAGGTTCGACTTCCTAAACAATAGAAAAAACGCAAATAAACTTGCACACCAGAAAACTGCGTCAAAAAATTTGTTGAGGTCCAATTGTTGATGCATTTTCCTTAAAATATTGGGTGTAATTGGTCGGGCACGCTTCGTGACGTGTTCATTCATTCTCCTCAATCCCAATAACGTCAATTTGAGTTGAATTCCTTTGAATGCTTCTGTGCTTAAGTTTAACATTTCGTGTAATTTTTTCACCCCTGAAAGGTAATTTACTATCGACGCATGTGCTTTCATCGTTTTCCTTAAAGACTGTACGTACCAAACTAGGACACTAGTGCTGGCTGGGAGTCCTGGAAGATTGAAATACAGGTTGGACACGGTTAATTCGAACACGGTTAATACGAAGTTCCACTTAATTCAAAGTTTTTTACTACACACTTTCTTATCAGTTAATGCTAAAATGCACTGTTAATTCGAATTCCGCCTATTTTGAAGCAAAACCTTGCTGACGAATCAGTTCGAATTAACCGTGCCTGACCTGTACACACAAAATTTTAAATATTTTACCCATTGTATGTTCAAATTGTCGAACGTTCCTTCTGCAAAAGCTCTTCTTTGGCTTTGTTTTGCTTCCTGTTGAATAATCATCAGCTGCCTTCCTGCAAGAATTAAATTACCAATCATTAGTAAAATCAAAGTCCATCTCTATTATTTTGACCCACTTGATCTCAATTTCCTTCATTATATCCCTGAATTGGTCCCTACATTTCCTATTGTTCCATCTAGACAGGCAATCCGAAATACGGTTTTCTTCTGATCTTAGATGTACAAGCTTGATATTGGCATTAAGTTTAGCCATTAGGTAGCATATTTCTCTTAAGCAAGCTTGGGCAAACTTATTTGTAGCTGCTCCCGTGTTAACAATCTCCACTGATACTCTATTATCACAGTATGCCAAAATATTTCTGTTCCGACATTGACTCCCCCATTTTTTGATACCAATGATACATGTAATCAATTCCAGCTCATTGATGTGTACCTCCTTGATGTTAGTGAGCCACTCCGGAAATTCAACCTTAAATGCTTCTGCATTATTACTGTTTCTCTGATACCATCTGCCTCCTCCCGTCAGGCAAGCATCTGTGGAAAAACTGTATCTGGGGCATCTCACTTTGCTGGTGGCATGATGGAGATCCCATCGAAATCCTTCATAAATTTCAACCACCAGTGTACATCCTTGTGTAATTGTTCCGGTATTTTCTTTCTGCCTGTGTTGAAACCTTTCAGTTCATTTATTATCCTCGACATGAATACTCATCCTGCTCTGATGGTGGTGGCCGCAAAATTGAGTTTACCCAACAGACTTTGCAGTTCTTGAAGACTCATCATGTGTTTTTTCGTCCACCCCTTTAGTAGGTCTTTTATTTCTGCCAATCTGTCCGGTGTGATTTGTAACGTCATACTTATCATGTTACACAAAATTCCTAAGAAGATTGCTATCACCGCAGGCGGGCAGGCCTTGTTTGCAGCTTCTTTGATGCCGATACTTTCAAAAATATACTGCAGACAGTTGTAAGCTTCTTCAGCCTGCTCCTCCTCTTCGCATCCGGCTATGTCATCTAGGTAGTTGACATCTTCAAAAGCAAAGTGATTTTTGTAAATGAACGATATGCAATCTGTTGTCCTCTGACAGCAATATGCTGACGCAGCTGAACCCATACTCAACGACACGTCAAAGTACATTTTGTTCTCAAAGCAGTATCCCAGTAAATGGATATCCTTGGGATCCATAAAAAGTTGCCTATAGGCTTTCTTCAGGTCCCTGATGAAAATTCTTGAATTCCTTCCCTTCTTTCTTACAATTGTTGCCAGGTCATCTATGGAAGGATATTTTAGTTTCATTTCTTTGTCACCATATCTAGTTTTGTTGATACTCTTGTTCACCGAGTTGCCCTGAAAAGGGTGGGAGAGATTTAAAATTATCCTCAGCTCCTCTGAATTTTTCTTTGGTCTGGTATCTTAAGGCGACAAACGAGCTTGTTTACCAAATGGGTTCCTGTGGAAAGGTCCAATAATAGATCCTGCCCTCAACTCCTTGTCTAAGTACTTCCTAACTTTGTCCTTGTTACTTTCGGCTCCTTTCTGGTTTTTTGGTATCTCTTCTTATGTAGCGGTGTTCTCTGCGTTGAACGGCCAGCCATATCTGAGTAACTCTATCACTTCTTTGTCCTCATAATCATATAACCATTGCTCCATTCTTTGTAAGTTCCATTTGTCGTTAACTTCGATTTTTGTTTCCCTGTAATTAGCTTTCTGTGACTCTCTCACTATTCGGTTTGCTGTCACCCAAAACTCACAACGATTTATTTCTTCTTCGGTCATTACTTCTACGTTCAAGAAGTCTCTTATATTAAAATTATCACTAAAGTTGTCTGTATCCTAATTTTTTTCTTCATTTCTTCCATCTTTTTTGTTAAGGATTTTTGAGTTTCCTTCCAATGTCTTCTTGAACGTTTCCTTTGTGTGTGTTAGTCATACTTCTTTCCTTGGACAACTTGCATCCGTTTCTCTATGTGATTTTATCTCGTTGAATGAATGGCACCTCTTGCAGATGTGGAACTTCGTTACCTTTTTCCCATTGAATCGACCTTTGTGATGATCTCTGTGTACGCAACTCTAATTGTTAAAATCTTGACAGTAAACCACTCTGTCTTTCTCATTTCCATCCATACTTCTATTACTTTTACTTTTCCTGTTTTCCACTCTCTGAAAAGGCTGGCTATTCTCATTTAATTTTTCTCTCATCAGTACATTCGCTCTGTAATTTAGCAGCTCGTGCAAGTGTTCCCCTAGTGCTTCATCCCATTCATGTGTACCCCGTTCTATCTTCTTCATTATCTGGTCGTACCCATCCCGGAGTTCTTCATCATTTAAGTACAGCTTATGATAACAAAGAGTTTTGGCTATTGCGATTCTTGCTCTTCTTTCTTCATTTGAGATACGTTCCTGGTTTATGAGTTCGGGTTCACCTGCTATCAGCATGTTAAAACTGAGTTTGTCGAAACACCTGTCACTCACTATGTGTCTTGGGTCTAATTTTTCATGTGGGTACTTTACTGTCAGCTTAATGTCTGATTCGTCTGTTTTCACACATTTTCCACTCACCTGTTTCCTTTTTTTCTTGGCCTCTGTATCCACGCTGGCTGGTACTGTTTTCTCTGTTGCGTTGAATTCGTTCTTTGTTGGTTGTTCTATGGGATTGGCTGTCGCCCTTCTATTGTACTATTGTTGCTTACTGTGTCTATTATTGTTTCACTACTTGTTCTACTGCCTTTGTTTTGTAATTGTTTCAATAAGCACAGCTGAAACTCTAATATCCTTTTGTCTGTATCTTCGCTAAGGTTTTCCCCACTTACATTGTGTTTGTAGCGCTCCATCTCTTCCAATAATCGGAGAGTTGCGTTCGCACCTTTTTCATCGCTATTGTCTTTCCCTTTAACTGTTGGCCTACTTTCTTTTTGAATCTTCTTACTTTTGTTTGTCTTAACTTTACTTTCCCCCTCCTGTTCGTTTTTTAACATCATAATATTGTCCGTCGCTTCTTATGTTGTCTTATTAACCGGGTCCTATGTCGGTAATAAGGCTTTCTCTCTCTCTGTGTTCGGTGGTAAGGTCGTGCGCATCACGTAAATATAATAATAAACGCGGTATGTACGGTTTGGCACTCCGGTAGTGGGACTCCTCTGTGTGATAGCTAAGTTGCTGGTCAGTTGCGTGTGTAAAGGTGGGAACCCCGCAGTGGGGCACGTGCCTACTTTATATACC
>JBCAUG010558949.1:0-14650 GCA_038406175.1 Haplosyllis leylae | reverse complement strand
TGAAGCACTTGTCTCATTCAACTAATTAGATGAATTCACCTAATTTCAAAACCAAAATAGGAAAAACACGAATAGTTTCCCACCCATTATTGCACTTATAAAGGAAATGTTTCGATATTCTGTTAATTTTTGATAATTCTGTCCCCTTTTGATAATTCTGTCCCCTGTACCTGTCCCAGTGGTGATGGTGATTATTGCTGCAATCTATTGTTTCTCTGCAATATTGTTTTGCTTGCATTCTTTATACAGCGTGAAACAATTAAAGTATTTGTTTTCATGTTTGTGCTGTAATGTAAGTGTAATGTTTCTTATATTGTCGTGCCATTGTTATGTTATGTTATGTTAGTTGGTATACAGTAAAATATCCATTCAGTAATTGAAATTGCTTTTAAAGTGGGTTACACCTTACGAATGGAAATATTTTACAATGTGCCACATTCCAAAATATTAAATACCAAGTATCAAACTACTCAGTGTGCAACATTAATTTCTCAACGTATTGTCTAGTAAGTATAAAGTACTCAGTTAATCCCACATTTACCTCAACTAAAGAAATAGATGGCCAAGGAAGTAACTAGTTTATTGTTCAACAAAGTACAAAGTTTTAATATGAAGGTGTAAAGAGTTTTACTTTTGTGACTCGTTGATATTGTTCTGTTTCTGAAAAGTGTAAACTAAAGAATGTTAACTGAAATGGGCTAATATCACCCATGAGCCAAAAATGTACTGAAGAACTAAGTATCAAGTTCATCTAAGTTATTAGTAAGTCTATTCACGTTATGAGTATGCATAACTTTACTGTATTGTGACAATTACTATGAAATGTTACTCAAACAGACATGTATTATTATGTCTCAACTGCAGGTTGGTAAAGCAGTGGTTACAGACTTGCCTCATAAGAAAGTATGGATCGATCTTGGAACCGTTAGGTTTCCTTGCTTCAATGACGGCGCATGTCAGGGTGGTGGAACCATCATGTTTTATACCTACTCCACAGCTTCATCACTCAGTTCCAGGGAATCAGAAGCAACCACGGGCATCCTTTTCAAGAAAGGGTTCTTCTCCGGTCATATGTATGTTCACATCAACTTATTTTAGCCAATCAAGTCAAAGTACACTGTCTTACATACTTTTCTTTTGGTCTCACCAGAAACTTTATTTCTCAATGAACATTAATTTTTGTCGAACAGTTTTCGTCATGATTACAGCATGATTATGGACTGGTTGTTAAGATGACTGTTGATGTTCCAAAACTTGCAAAGACACAGATGATCTGAATAAGAATTGTGTGCATCTTCAAATTCAATAACACATTTAGCAATGATATTTTATCATCATTTTCTTGATAATATTTCAGGTTCCTAGAAGTTTACACACACAGCAAGATGTACTCGTTGGGATATACTCTTCCTCATTATAGGGTACCTTCCTGGGTGCACATTGCAGTAGTTTACAATGCTGAGAAAAATACCATTAAGGCATACATCAATGGGGAGCCTGACAAATGGAGTCAACCCACGGTGCAAGAAACACCTAGTGGCACCGCATTAGGCCACTGGCAAATTGGAAAATATGACAACTCTAAATTCAACCTCACGAGAGTTGATGAGTTGTTATTGTGGGATAGACCTCTTACTTCAGACCAAATAAAGGCTATCTATGAAAATCGTGATGGTAATTATATATTCAATGCCCTTCCTGTTCCAGAAGATTAAAAGAAAAAGATGTGGTGAAACTATTAGAATCCTGTTAATTTTGATGATTGGTTAAGTATCTCCTACAAGAAGGTAATTGACGGAAGAAGTTGAGAATCACTTCACTCAAATATAATTTCAGCTCCTAATGGAAAGTGTCCAGATGGTTACCAGTCCGTGTCGAATTATGGATGTTTCTATGTGAACCTAGGATGGTTGATATACGATGATGCGGTATCCATCTGCGCCAAGAACAATGGAGCTGTGCTGACGCGTTCAGATTACACTGAGCAGCAACTGGCTGAAATCGCTAAAAAATTGGGGATGGAGTACAGGTAATCAGATTTTCCCTTAATGGTAGGTTAAGTCATTTAACAAATTAGTTAAATTAAATTTGTTAAGTTAAATTAACACAATTAAAAACTGGTGGTCGTCAATAATAGTAATCAATCCAAATGGGGAATAGTAAATTCACTATGGCTAGTGTTTAGCATTTATTACTGGACATAGTGAATTTACTGTTGCTCATTTGGACTGATTACTATTATTGACTACCACTACTTTGAATTGCATTTAGCTAATTTAACAACTCGACTTAGTTCATTAAAATATCCAAACACCAGAAATATCAATGGGATTAAAAAGAATCTCTTCTTCCTGACATTTTTGTGCAGGATTTACTGCTCTTTAACTTCCTCGAATTCAATTGTTATGTAATTCAAACATGCATGCAATAATTATCCACTCATACTACAATCATTAAAAATGCACTCTGTCAAGTTGGTTTTTCATGTCAAATTTCATAACCTCTTGGCTCCTCTTTCAAGGGGGTTCAGCATGGCGGATCGCATAATATAAACAGATCACAAATGAGCCAAAATGAGCACAGATGAATGAGGATAAACCTCATTCAAGTTCAATCAACTTCATTAACATTTAATGAACTTAATTCAAATTGAATGAAGTTGATTTAAGCTTAAGTAACCTCATCTGCAACCAATTTACTTTTTCAAAAGTGTTGAAAGAACTAAACATAATTTTAAGAATGTAAACATCTGAAAAAATAATACATAGAAGTGATTAGTGTATAGGTATATTTTAAAAAATAATTATTTGGGAAAACATAAGAATGAATACTTAAAAGACAAAAAAATACAGTAAAAAATAAACTTCAAAAAAAAATACTTACATCTTCACTATAAATGAATAAAATCAAAAAATAAATGCATCACATGAATGGTTTAGTTCTGCTGAACAAAATACATTAAAAAAGTTTTAGCGATGCCTTTCCATCAGATGGGTATTGACAGATTTAAATTGGACCTTTCCTCCTCTCATACAGCCCATTAGAGCCGATGCTAATCAACTTCACATGCGATTTTTCGTTGGTATGCGTTCCACTGAACTCCCCTGTCTTTGGATCGTATCATTTCATTTGGTATCTAATAGTTTAATGTTCTAGGAAACAAAGAGCCAATTCTACAAGTATTCTGTTGGTGACAACAAACCTTTGTGACATAAGTACCACCGACTCTATAAGTTATTTTTTAAGAAGTGCCCTGTACCACAGTAAAACAACACTTGAACTCAATTCTGGATAACACTCCTAAATGGCCTATTTAAATCTAGATCTAATATATATTTTCCAGTCACTTTAAAATAAACATGTGATAACAGTCACTTGAAAGTCAGTATCCTTGGTGTGTTGAAAGAGCAAAATATTTTCAATTCCCATTTCAAATTTCTACTTGTAGCTTCTGGGTGGCGCCTACCTACCGTTTCGACCCAAAAACTGGCAAAACACAATACTGGAATATTCAAAACTGTATCATCTGCAAACCAAAGGGTTCACGCTAAATGTGACCTGGATTGAATTGAATGAAGCCAATTTCGTTGATTTTTATTTTACCTTCAGTAAATATTGGCATTGTACAAAGAGGGTTTTGTTTTTTCTTTATTCCATTAGAAGGAAATTATATAATTTTATTGTTAATAAACGGATCTTAATAAATAAAACTGAGTTTCTTATTTTTACAATTCAAGCAATTGGTACAATTTATATGTTCTGTCAACTATTATCATTTGTCCAAACAACATTAAGCACATCATTATTTAGGAGAAAGTTTATTTTGGTGCAACACAATCTTCACAGACCTGAGATGAACAAAAAGAAAGGTTTCAGAACAATCGGAACAATGGAGTTTTTCCTAAACACAACGGAACTTTCAGTTAATTCAGCGAATTCAGGGAAACAGACAAATCACTGAAGCATGAGTTAATGTCAATTAAAGATCTCCTCTGTTACCAGTGTCCTTCTGGTGCTGAGGTAGAATGTTGGTTTCTTACACAAGAGATAACAGGTTAGAGTGCAGCACTCCTCTTTTTAGAATAATATTATTTTTGACACTGAATTCGCTTCATCAGAAACTCGAACCAGAACCAACCATTGAATGACCATTATATCAACTAATGGAGTACCCTAGTGTTTCCTTAATTACCACCGCATATGTACTACAATGGGAGGTTATGTTTTCACAGGCGTGTGTCTGTTAAACGGGGGGGATGTACTCAGATCATACATGTAGCCAGGGGGTCTGTCCAGCAGAGGGGATGCTCACATCATACGCATAGCTGGGGGGTCTTTCTTGGGGGTTACTCAGATCAGACCCATAGCTGAGGGGGTACTCAGGCCCACAGGCAGGAGGAGGTACCCAGTCCCACAGCTGGAGGTTACTCAGTCACACAGCTGAGGGGGACAAGTACCCCAGCCGGGGGGGTACTCAGCCGGGGTATCACCCCCCCCCGGATATGACAGCAGAGCGAGCACTTGCTACGCGGGGAGCGGTATGCCTCTTGCGTTCACGCAGGGGAACTTTCTTGTTTCTGATTTAAATCCAAAAAGCATTTCAAGATGTGATGATTTTGTACGTTTTCCGAGCTATGCAAGTAATTTCATCATTAAGCTGTTGCCATTTGCTTTCTTTCTAATGAATTCGAACGTCCTATTTCAAGCAAATGAAACTGTCAAACACGGTTTCGTTTCTAAAATCAAGTCATTACATGGAATGGACCTTCACTAGATCTAGTACCAAAGAACAAAAATATTGAGAAGGATGGATTTAATGTATGTTGTATTTGTGGCAGCTGACACTTGCTAAATGTTATTTTGTTATTATTGTCTCATTCAAAAAGAAAGAGATAGATCTAGTTTAACTTTTGATGCCCTGACAATGATTGTAAGGAATGTTTCGTAGGGGTGGTAGTACATAGATCTATGCGGAGAAATACGCACATCATATTACGGTTAATACGATATCAAATCATTCCTGGGATCAATCTTGCAAGAATGAATATTTGTTTGGTAGGGTAACTTTTATGAAATTCTTCTTCATAAATAGAGTAATGAAGCATTTGATCAGCAAATCAACAGATGAAGAAAGACGTGAAGAAAAGACTTTTGCAATGTATCTGCGTCGTAAACGTTGAAAAACCCAATATTCATAATGAGGAATAAACGGACTTCTGTTGGCTTCATCCCTGCAGATATTGGGACAATAAGTTTTTTTTAATATCTTAATATAAATGTACACTGAAGCAAAATGACTAATCTTATTATAAACTGAAACTCAACGAATATCAGATATGGTTCGAGGGGATAATAATAATAATTTTTTTGACATATTAATAAAAATGCACATTGAAGCCAGAGATGGGTGGTATAAAATGACTAATGCCATAAACTCAACGAATACCATGGACAAAACAATAAAACAGCAAAGCTCCAGAGAGAAGCTACTGATTGTAAAATGTAATAAAATAAACGAAAAAAGCTGTTGCAATGTGTATTCTATATTTTTTCAATATATTTTTAGTTAATTTTGTGAATACTTAATACTGATCAAGCGGTACCTGAACATTTCAATGGTAATACTGTTCAACGTTGTGTTGCGACAGTGTAGTTTACAGAAAGACTAGCGGTTTGATTTGACGGTATCACACGTTAACTTGCCTTTTGACCGATAGCTCTTTCCCTATAGCTTAATAACTAAATGCTAATTTTTTTCAAATCCACAAATGTAAATTGAACACCTTATATGTTTCTTCTTTCTCTTTCGCTGTTCAAGTCAGATCAAAGTAACTTGATGCAACACAAATCTGTCAATGTTTATGGACAAAGGAAAGCATGCAATAAGGGAAAGGCAATCCTTCAGTGAGGGAATTATTAAATAACCCTTACCTCTAAAGTTTAAATTGTGATAATTCGTAAAACTTGCTTGTTATTTCTGTCAGAGCTGACGGATCTGTCAGATTTATTTATCGTGAAAAAAAACTGACAGACCTAATAAATTTCGTCAGCGAGGACTCTTGATAAGTTTGAACTTTTCCCTTATAAAAGTTTGTTAGTTCTTACGACACCATTCGGATTTCATGTGCCAAACTTACACTGCCGAAAACGCCAATACTGAGTGAGAATTTCTTGAAAGAGTACTACTGTCAAATGAATTAAAGTGTCTAACTGTTGCGTTCACTGAACTGGGCATGCGTCGTAGCATAGAAACAACCACGTCCAATGAGAACTGAACACGCACAGGTGACCTGATACACTGGCATTAGAAAGCAGCGCGCACTGTTGAAAGTAGCCCAGCACAGCCCAAACAGTTCTGACAGTTCGGAGACAAAAACAACCCTTTTTTTGTACATGACCCATCCTTAAATATCGCACGTACATTTTCAGCCGAGATAAATTGTAAAAAGTAGTTGTTCACCAGAAAAATGAAACTTTCGAAAGCAAATATACGGAGCATTTTGCTGTATGTTCTGTTTGCTCAATCTTTCTGCACCGCTGCGATGGAACTAGACATCAGGACTATTCGTAAAAATAGTGAGTACCATTATAGAATCGATTGTTTTACTTTTCAATTTAGAGTTTAGCAGATCAAACCTTAGGACGAAATTCCATATGGAGTTCTCTTTTCTGCACCCGCCTCTTGTCTAGCTGCACAGTGTGATATTTCTGTGTCGCTCAGATACAAAATGAAACAAAAGCAGATAGAAACAAAGTAAAATTAGAATGGTTCTTCACAGTCTGTATTTGTCTGTACATTCTCTATTTTGATGATAATTCAAATTGAGAAATTGGAATTCAGATATGTACAGATTTTAAAAAAAAAATCAGCAGTGAGCCCATTGCATGCTCAATTTCTTTACCGGAGGATCCAGGATTTCCCAGATCCGGGGGTGCCATCCCATTATTCTTTTTCCCGAAAACTGCATAAAAATGAAAGAAATTGGACCCAGTGGGGGTGCGCCCCCTTAGATCCGTCAATGTAAACCCTTCGTAATTTAAGGACAAATGTCCTTCATCATAGCAAATAATGAAAAATCCTGAAAAGAATCCCTACCTCAAGCACTAAACCCCTTCTCACTTTTTGTTATCTGGTCTATCCTTCCTCTATTATGCAGATTCGGTTAATGCCCAGGACTGGAACAGTTGTCAGGTGAGAACATCTTTGAGATTAAACATTGCAATACGTCTATTATCCTTCTCGTATGAAACTTTATCATGTGTATGTCTTTATTAGCAACATGAATTTTTCACCCCAACAGCATATCTTTGGGATCATTCTAAATCCATTCTCCTCCTTTTGCTATAAGTTTTCTTTTAAATGTTCTCAATTCGACCATCTATGACTTTGGTGGTCAAATTAGCAATCTGTGGTTGCAGTTTTTGTTCACATAACATATTTAGCTAATAGTGTAATATAGCATAGTATAAATTATTTTTTTACATAAATGTGAGGTACAAATAAAGCCTTTAGCTATCTGTGAACAGTAAATTATTTATCCACGAGATTTACTCATCCATGTACAGTCGACTCAACTTCATATGTAGTCAGATGAGTTAGACTGACAAGATTGAAATCCAAAATAAGAAAATAAAGAATGCTAAATAACACAGGTTGCTCGTGTGCTGAGAGAGTCATGTGGACATCCTATCAATGTAACCGAAGAGGATTGTTTGACCTACGGATGCTGTTGGGACCCAACTCATGATGAACTGGAGGGAATCGCTCATTGCTACCACAAATCAGGTCAAAATGAGTTTTCCTTATTGATATTTGATTTTTTGAAAATATTCAGAAATTTATATAATGAAATTTCATTTTCCATATAGTCACCATTGTGAGATTTGAACCAGATGTTTATGTGGGAAATGAAACATTTTGCGCAGCTGGAAAATATTTCCTTGGTGATGCAAACGGAGATGGATAGTAAGTTATATACAAAAATGAAACATTCTTTGGTTTTGAAATAGATAGTTAGCTTTATTTTATCCACAATAAGTGTTTCAGTGAAGCCACCAATATCATTTTCAGTCCGGAGCAGTACTGTTTCTATGATAGCAATGGAAACCTAACCATCTCAGTTGGAAGTTTGAATGATCCATTCACTACTGAAGTGAACGTTGTCTTGCCGCAGTGTGTTAACAAGAAAATCAGCGCCGGTAAGTTTTTCATATTATGGTACTCTTCGCCTGGCTAAGTTTACCTCGATCCATCATTATTTTCTTGAGATACAATACCACATTTGCACCCTCTATATCTTTAGCTGTGGATCACAGAAATCAGAAAAAAGACCAGTCTGTGAATGTTATGATATGCCCACCCATTAGAACACTGAGAGATCCCTTTAAAACTTTATTACAACAAGAAAGTCCTCCTGCGTGACTGCAAGAGTCATACCGCTGGCTGCGTTGCAAGTACTCTCTGTTTTCTACTACCTTGGGGGAAGGGGGTAACCCATCCCAGCTGAGGGGTACCCCATACCCCATGCCACCCAGGGGTGGTACCCCAGTCCCAGCTAGGGGATGAGAGATCAGGGAAAGAACCTGGGACTGGTGTACTCAAGAAAAAAACCTGTGATCAAAGACCAGAGACCAGGGAAAATACGTGGGACTGGGATACCCCCCCCTCGCGTGTAGACAACCAGAAAGACAGATGCCTGTGAAAACATTACCTTCCCATCGTACTACGAACGCAGGCAGTAGCTATGACCTCTCATTACTGTAACAAGTGACAGATCTACGCTTATGTAGTTACCACGTGCAAGGTTACCCGTAGGCACTGATGGAAAGCTGCTGTAACCACATGATTATACCTATACCAGATTCTTTCAATATCATGCCTGGTGTCATAATCAGATTACAATTACCATGAACAATAGTGCTGGTTTAAATTTTTATAATGTCCTTTCATTTCTTCTTGCCCACCAATAATAGCTGATGTGAATGGAGATGGTAAAGCTGACATTGTGTGTAGAGCAGGTAATGGAGGCATTCATGTCTGGGAAGCTAAAGATGTGGACGGTTTGTATGATCCAGCAACTGCTTGGATTGATGAAGCATTTGGATTTTGTACCAAGAATCCTAAATGGGTAAATTCTCAGATTAGATTTTGCATCTGTTAAGGTAATGTTTATCCTAATATTATAATTTTACATATTGTCAAGTTCAATTTTAAATCATGCATTCTGTGTCACTACTATGATTTTATTTTCCCAGAGTTTCCTGGCTGACTTCACAGGAGATGATCGTAGCGATGGACTTTGTGTTCCTGAAACCAGAAGACGAAGTTTAGTGACAGGAGACGCTGCTGGAACATTTAAGGTGTTACTTCTTTAACACGAATGATGCTTACATGAATGTCTGTGACAAATTTTATTCACTTAGTTTCTTATGTAGGCTCAAATTGAGGACCCAAACTTCCCCGAGTTCTGTAATGGAACAAATGACATGATCCATGTGGGAGATTTCGATGCTGATGGGAGGAAGGATCTGATTTGCAGAATGTCTGATGGGAAAAAATATATGATTGCTCTGACAGGTAAATGCTAATTTATTCTTTTGTATTGAGAATAAAAGTATTAATCATTGAACACTTACTCCTAACATCAATTCTGGTTAAGATTTAAGACATTTTGTTTTCTCATTACTCTCCAGATGGTGATGGTCTCTTAGTGAATGAGGATTTTGCTGCAGTGGGAGGCTGGTGCGACAACGCTAAAGACATATTCCTTGTTGCTGATCCCAATGGAGATCACCATGACGACTCGATCTGTCACCATGGAGATGGAAGTATTTGTGTAAAGTACAACTCACACATCTTTGGAGGTAAGAAAAACTATTTCAGTTTGATTTGACCAAATGTCTCTCTTGATGTTCTGATACTAACATTGAAATTGAAATGTAAAAGAAGAAAATGCAATTAAAAACTGATTTATCGACTGATTAGCATCCATGTACAAATTACTTTTATTTTCTCTCTTGACTAATGATTAGTATATTGTGGATGACAGATGTAAGTAATGTTCCTCAGCATCTCTTTTACTTTTGTACAGATGACAGCATGTTCGTCAAGGAAGTATGCAATGATATTGGGTGGTGTGTTAATGGAGGTAGATGCGTAGAAATCTTTTAATAGCTCAAATACTAAACAAAATTGACAAACACTTTTGACATTTTCATAATAAAATTCTGCTTGTGTAGATCTTATGATCGCTGACTACAACAATGATGAAATGGATGATATCTATTGCCATAGTGACGGACAAACCTCAGTTACCATAGCAACTGTCAAACGTAAGGGACAATGTTTCATAGATTTTGAAGTTATTATGACTGAATAATGCCTTTGATTTAAACAACATATTCATTGTGATGTGTGCAATGCTTGTAGCAGAGATGATGTTAATTTTATTATCATTTTCAGCACCTACTGTTGACTTCATACAAACTGACTGGAAGGGTCAACCATTCTGTGCAGACAAGGAAATATATGCGGTGGATGCAAATAAGGATGAAAAGTAATTTTCTTCCCATATTTGGAGAATGATATGGACTAGTTAACACAAACACCAATTATGTAATTGTACACATATTTTCAGAGAGGATTTAGTTTGCCATGACTACAAGGCTGGGCTGATCCACGTTGTGTATGGAGATCCTTATGGATGACCTGTTCTATCCAATCCTACCGGTTCTGATGTGAACTCACCCAACCCCTTCCGGTTCTGTCACATTGATCATCAACATCCGGAGAAACCAACCCTCATCACTGGAGATATAAATGGTAAAATTGGATGTACCTTCAACATGCCAGGGGGCTTGTTTGCATTTAATCATGTTGCATTCGAGTAGACAATGGTTTCTAAAGTGTGTCTTCTCTTAAAGAGTTTATGGTGAAGTGTAAAATAAAGAAGGTGATAATTAAGCTTTAGTTGTGCAAAGATCACCGCAACTTTGAAAATATCTCACTATTAGTTGATATGTGTTCACTAAACTAACAAAGTACTGTAATTTTTGGTGAAACCTTCCCACATATTTTTTCAATCAAATTTTCCTTTGTTTACATGGTAAAAGGATTGAATTTATATTTATATCTGAGTCTGCAAATGCAATCTGTGATTTGTTAGGTGACTCAAGGACAGATCTGATTTGTGTGTATCCATTAAGTGGTGCTGTAACATTTGCCTTGGCAACAGATTCTGGAATGTACACCTCTGTCACACCAATGCAAAGCACATTCTGTCAGGTAGCGATCACAAATTTCAGATTTCAAAAAAATAAAAATTTGAAGAATTCTTGTTCTCTGCCTTAGATCCTTTTCATTAACACAAAAGAAATAATTTCAGTTTTGACTGTATATTCTGCAAAGAGAATGGTAACAATTATAATACAGTGTATTATCCATGACATGAAGTTTTAGATTTTTATGTCCAAATCAAAATGACATCAGAAAGTATGTATGTAACATCAAAAATGATAGTTATAGAATCTTTAAAGTCAATACATTTTTCAAAGTCTACCGTTTTGTGACATTAATTTCTTGCAGTTGTCATTCCCTTGAGCCAGTTGAAAGTTTTGGATGCACCTCTTAGAGAGGAAGGATTGTATATGAGATGGAATTGAATTAAGCATTGATTTTGTACTTTTAGGGACTTAATACCAAGATACTCGCAGTTGATTTTGATGGAAACGCTTTGGCTGATATTTTCTGCAATGACCCAAATGGATACAAGATCTTGATGAATCCTCGTATGTATCATAAACTGTTATATATTTTATATTTGCAAGCATTATTGAAAACAACTAAGCACAAGATGTAACAAATGGAAGGTATTAAAAACTCATATACTACTTGTTTCAATTGCCATAGAAGGAATCTCGAGTGTAATGCACACAGGAAACTCATGGTGCACTGGTCTTTATGATGAAATTCTCTTTGGAAAGTTTATCAATGGACATACAATTGAACTTCTCTGCCACAACAGGGAAACAGGTACAAATTAATAATGGACAGAATTTGTACTAGTTGGCAGACCCAGATTTCCAAACAGAAAAGAATTACATGCATTTATTGCCCATTTTTTTCAAATCCAAAGAAAATTAAACACATTTCCATATCTAAACATTATTTCAGGACATACTGTTCTGTTATATCTCAACCAAGAAAACACTATGGAAACAAGAGATCTCACCCTACCTGAAGAATGGTGTTTAACTAAGAATGATCAGATATTGAAGACAGGAGATTTCAATGTTTATTCCTTCACTGATCTGTTGTGCCACTACAGTGGAGGAAAAATGAAGATTCTACTTCATAGAAAAGGTAATTGCATATCACATATCAATTTAATTTCTTTTAATTTTTAAAACAAAACTTTAAGTAATTTTTAAGTTCTTCTTCAAATGGTCTTACTTAATTCTAGTGACAGAAGGTAAGATAATATTCGGTGAAGAGTTCCAAGCAGCAACCACCTTCTGTCCACTGATTGGATCAGACCTACAGGTGTTTGATGCCAATGGTGACAAATATGATGATCTGACCTGCCACACATCTAATGGAACTGTAACAATATCTGAGATTCACATTGTGGAACAGCGCAGAGGAGGAGTTAGTGCAGTTACAGGTGACATATATATTAGGGATTTTAATGCCTCAGATATTTACATGTTTCTAACACTGTACATGTTCAAGCCCCACTGCCTGTGGGAAAAGCTCTGAATATCAAACCATCCTTATGCATACTAGAAAAATCACAGTGTAGATCAGCTCTCACTTATTAAAATATAATTGTCCAATATTATTTTTTCTCGTGAACAACGATTGTAAAATGCCAAATGTATTTTCTCATCTACTCAAAAGTAAGATGGCCTTTTTTCAACTTTACCCAGAGTGTCAGCACACACAAATTAATCAATTTGAAATGGTTTCATCTGCAGTCTGCCCAGGATCTGAAGATTCTGAAGACTGGCCATCTCCTGCAGGATGGGAAACTGGACTTTGTCCTGTTGCCTACTTCTCATTTGATGATGCCAATATCTACACCTGGAAGAAAAATTCAGATGAGATAGATCCTCCAGAATTCTCACAGGTTGACGGTGTAGTAAGTGTCATCTTTCAAATTCATTCCTTCAGATTCAATATTTAGATTTATTATGTTCGTTGTATGGCTACTTTACCAATAAACTCTTTAAGGAAAATCAAACCACGGCAATTTCAAGAGATTCTGGAGAGTATGGGCATCTATGAAAAATTTTATTTTAGTTTTTGAACTATTCTTAGAAATCAACAATGTTTTGCTGTAAAATAAAAATATCTAATTGTTCATGCTAATAAAGAGATCCGTGTAGCAGTTTTACTCAATGTTAACACTTTATTACTATGTTGTCATTTCCATTGCAGGTAGGTAAAAGCGTAGTAACAAGCTTTGAAAACGACAAAGTGTGGATAGATCTGGGAGAAGTTCCATTTCCTTGTTTAAATCAAGATAGCTGTAATGGTGGTGGAACTGTAATGGTTTGGTTGTACGCCTCAAATGTCAAAATCAGTTCCAGAACATCATATACAACGACTGGAATTAACTTTGACTTCTATGACATTAATTTGTACGTACTTAGCAGTCATGCTTTTAAGATGAACTTCAATCAACCAATCCCAACCAGCCATTGAAAAGTTTTGCTCTCAGACCATTTTTGTAATATCATTTCTTTTGAGCCAATCAGCGAAAGGCTGTCAACAAAATTGTTCCATGAATGCAATATGAAATCAGTAAGGATAGACATGATCGGTACATTTTTGAATGTTAAAGCCCACAACTTAGTCTCCTACATTATTTAACAAACATAGACACTGAGTCCAAAATAACAAGATGCCCCTAAATCTTACGAAATATTGCTTTTTGTGAAATATGCATTTGAATACCAAAACATTTAAGCCAAAGCTTTGTGCTCCTTCAAACTCAATTTTTAAGCATATAAACTTTATACTATTTTCCCCAATAACTTTTCAGCTACATCGATGTTTACACAAACAAAAATGTTTATACATTTAAAACTCAACCTGACAAATTTAAAATGACATCCTGGATCCATGTGGCAGTGGTGTACAATGCTAGTGACGACACAGTGAAGGCGTACCTGAATGCCGAAACTGACAAATGGACACGTCAAAATGTCATTGGAAAAACTTTTTTCAATTATCCGGGTCATTGGCAAATTGGAAAAAATTTGGTTGGAGATGGCCTCACAAAAGTAGATGATTTGATTCTCTGGGATAGACCTCTGACCTCACAGGAGATAAAGGCTCTCTATGACAGTTACGGTGGTAAGTATTTCCCCTTTTCGGGTTGAGCCCATTGAACTGAATTTCCTAGTTGTATTGGAGTCGTCTACCTCAATACTCAATGGTTTCTAGCCCTTTGGTAGTACAAGGTATTTGAGACCTGTGATGCAAATATTGCCAACCTTCTGTAGTTGTGATAAAGATTCAGGTTCTGTGAAAGCATTAGTGTTAGGGTACTATTCATAGTGCTACCGGTGTCGTGATATGAACCGACCCCCCCTTTTTAGGGCCCCCCTTTTATCATAAATATTGATTTATTTCAAACTAAATTAC
>JBCAUG010558838.1:0-14650 GCA_038406175.1 Haplosyllis leylae | reverse complement strand
CGCCTCTCCACCCGGAAGGAGAGGCTAGTGTTAAGGTTGACTGCCAGCAGGCGCGCCTCCTCGTTCTGCTGGCACGATATATATATGTAATAATACCTTGGAACATTTAAATTATAATATTCATATATATTTATATGTACAATTTATAATCACAATTGGGTCACTGTGCTATCACCTGACTTTAATAATAATACATGTTTTGAAACCATACATGCGCTCAATTTCTCAACAAATTGAGAGGTTTTGCATTTAGTACAATAGTTTCCCAGTTTCAAAATGACATGTAGACTACATGAACATCATTTAATGCAAAAAGAGATTGAATATGTACTATACCATGTTAACTGTGAGAAATCAGGACTACCGCTAATGTATTGTGATTGCCTCCAAGACACAATTTCAGGGCTATAACATATTATCATCTGAAATTTGGTGAAACTTCACTATTATTTTTCAGCAAAGGAATCAATATAGATTTCAAAACTTATTGTCATTCTTTACTTACAGTAAAGAGTCCAGAGTTCTGGATCATCTATGCCCATAAAAACACTAAACAACGAGTGCGTTGACAGAAACTAACATTAAACAATAATTCTCCTTGTGAAAATACGAAAACTTAACTCTCAGACAAAGTTCATTTAACCAACCAGCAACAAAGTTCAACAATATTTTTGTGCGGATGTTGTTCTCTGCACTGAGAAAATACGAATCTACGGAACATTTTACAGACAGTTATCAATTACATATTTCTCATGTTAGACTCACAATAAATTTTGCATTTTGAATACGAATTTTTTTTGACAAATCACAAGTGAAATACATAGTTCGGTGGTCAGTGAAATATTTATATGGAGAATATTTCCCTAATTTTTTACTTTCCTAAGACTAAAATCGGATAATATAAAGAAGATTTTTACCAAATATGTAAAGAAATTCTGGGGGAAATTATGCTAATTTTAAATTTTGTCCAAATAAAGAATTTGCGATAGTAATTTCTGCAGTTTGAGGCATTACCAGAAAGTAAAAAAGATGATAAGAAACCGCTTTTGAAGCGTGTACAAATTTACACAATTGCAAACAATAGTAAGTACAATATTAATACAAGGTTTATCACTAAATGGTATGTTACAGTAATACTTGATGCAGTGGGTACTATTATGCTTGATAAATGAGGTGTAGAAATCAGTGAACACTCTTTAATAGGGCAGATTTTCTATTTTTCTACCAATCATTATTGACTAAATTATTATTTGCCCCAATTATTCAAAAGTTATGTGTTAACATGGAAATTTTTAAAATAGCTCTTTTACCAATGTCAACACGATTTTCTGCACTAGTTATTATGTTGTTATTTTCAAGTCAAACATAAGTTTTTACTGACACTATTACCGTATGTTAAAGTACTACATTGCTCGAATTATTTCAACTGGAGCCAATCTTCAGAAAGTGTAAAATCCATTTCCTATGTGATTTTGTGTTTTAATGTAGAAATATTTTTCTTGGCATTTGTGTTACAGTGCGTGCTTTGTCCTTTAATATCTTTGCAAAATATTCTTTGAATACAATTGAACACAGTACACACTCCACAAAACTGGATACGATCCACTATGCCTAATGCAAATGTGTACATGGACAAAATCAGTACTTTTTTGTGTCATGTGAATTACTTGTTCTTGCTAACAGGTGGTTGACACACAGAATAGGATATTCTGTTCAAAACCACTATGGATTGCTTGGTGGTTCTTATTGTCTCTGTGGGAGTGTGTTCTGTGGGAGTGTGTTCTAGATACAACAGAAACGTTCATTTGCATCCAGGCATGAACCCTACCTCAATCTGTAAAAATATGTGTGAAACTTTATGCTTGACTGGGATTTAAGAACGGTGGATTTATTCTGTTGGGGCAAAAATCTTTGGAATCGCGTAAATGACAGAAAGTAGTGCAGTCAGTCTGGGGTTCAGATTGAGGCATTTTTCAAGTGGAATGCGAGAAAGTCTCATCAATGTACACTTGTACTTCATGGCCAACTACTGTTGGAGTTTCCCTGACTGTACTCATTCGGGTTACTTTGGACTCTGTGCGACATTTGTCGTGGTAGGCCCGTCACAGGGCGGGGTGGTAACTCCGGTAGGGAACTGTTAGTACTTGCTACCTCCTTGTTAAAGTTCTCCGCGTTTTCCTCCTCGGGGCTTTTCTGATCACTCGGTACTCCTCCACCTCCTCTGCCCGGGTGATGATGCTGGTGAGGATAGTGTGGGTGGGAGGATGAACAACCAGCGGAAGAGCCTGGAAGTGGTGATGCGGGATTTCCGGTTGAAACTTCATCAGGGTCAAGCACAAAGTACTGAGGGTCTTCAGAAGGCCCTCTCGGGTCACTGTGATCACTCCTGTCACTTCGATCACTACGCATGTTCACAACGAGCCTGGGGTTGTGGTAGTGTTCTTTTCCTGAGGAGGTCCTGTACACCTGAACCTTATTCTGAGACGACCTGTCCGATTTGGCATCATCGTTGTCTACCTCATTTAGGTCCGGTATAGAAGGCAAAGGCCGCGATTCCATGTACACATTCTCCCGAATATTGGAAGGCAGCCCTGAATGAGGATGGTGATGCCTATAGCTATGTTGTTTCACCAGAGGTAAGGTCCCTACGTTGGGGTTTTCCTTGGTGAGAGGCGTTGCCGCAGTCGGTTCATCCCTAAAGTCCGAGTACCTTCTGCTGATGCTACGCCCGTACATGTACGTTTCCTCTCGCCTAGTGGGAGGTGGGCGCTGACGACTGGAAATATAACTACAAAAATTAAGGATAAAAAAGTATGATTAAAACAAATATTTCAAGATAAGTAGTTGTTGTCATTCTTCAACATTTCAATGAATGCATTTTCTTTTCTTTTATGTTATACATTGCTATCTTCAGTTTCACCAAATGTACCTTGTTTTAGTCGTGAAATTTATTTTAAGTTTAGTTTCGTCAGACGTAACAATTGTCGTCAATCATGCGAGCTAGTTTTTGTCATTGAGGAGTACGGAACAAATAATTTAAACACTAGCTGTTCAATGTAGTCTTATTACCTTTTCAAGCAAACTAGTCCGACAGTAAGTATTAGCACCCCTATGATGAGAGCTATACCGATAATGATAGCAATTAGTACTCCTAGTGGCAGAGTCAACGCACCTCCCAACTCATCAGTACTAGCTCCTGCAAATGAAAATAGTTTGCAAAGTGAGATAAATGTTTCTCGTTTTCGTTGAGAACTGACATTTTAGTACTGTCAGTGGTAGTACGCAGAACTATATTGTCACGAGTACGTTTTGTTAAATGTTATTGTCCAAGGAAATGAGGAGTTGGCGGAAGGAGTTTAGTCTTTCACATTCAACACTCCACTTTGTGATATAGTATAACGTGACCTAGTATTCATGCCAGGAACATTGGTTTAAAATAGGGAAATTTTCGAAAAATAAAAGACAAGCGTGACACAATCTGGCAGATTTTTTATCAACGTACCTGGGACGGGTCCCTGTGGACAAGACCCGATGTCGCCGACCCACGTTGTGCCCTCACACGTCCGCTCCCACTGCTGGTTGTTAGACAGACAACCCAGTTTGGCCACATTACCCTTCTGGTCCACCCACATATTCGCAGGATTTTTAATTGTTTCACAACCTATGGCTGAAATAGATACACAACCAAGAAAGATTTAATCCAGCGTCATACGTCATGCTTTTTCGTCATTCTGAATAAAGTGCCTTGGTCTTGACCAGGAGTTTAAGATTTCCCTTGTCTTGACACTTAGGTTGAACTGTTCAATTAACTAGAATGAAGAATAGCCTGCTACATCAACGATTCATAGCTTATACCATAGACTTAAATTGTCACTCTCGTACAATGTGTATGATGTTAGTAGGGCTTTCTGCAGCAGAGTAGTTAGCAGCTGGTGGTGTGATGTTTACTCCCCTCTGAAGAAAACTAGACCTCTTACACAGCAGCCAGAAGTGAAGCCAAACTTTGCCTCTTCATACAATGGCTGCCACTTAGTATTACATATTATAATTTTTCAAACATTTCAAATTTCCTACAAATGCCTGAAATGAAACTTTACCAATGTAATAGTTTTTCTTGAATGTATTGTAGTCTACCTAAATGAAATTTACAATATTTGTGTGTAAATTTTCACCAAAAAAGTACAAGGAAAGTGTACAGTGAGCAAAGAGGCAAATGGCTTTTTGCCTCTTTGTGCAATGGTGGACAGAGGTACATGTGGCTTCACTTTTGTAAATAGAACACAACAGAGAGTAAGAGGTCTCCTTACAAGCAGCAGCTGGTATGTACGTCTGTGGCTTATACTAATTTCTCCGCTTCGAGGAAATAAAACTACAGAAAACGAACACGTTCCTTCCTCAAACAGAAACATAATAATAAACCACAGCCTGTCTCCAGCACACTTTTTGTGTCATTTTTTATGGATTTTATTACAATCGCATATTCTAAAATATCTTGGATTCCAAGTATAAAGCTCTGTTTAAATCCAAAGAACTTAATATCCCATACCAGGTTCAAGGACAAAGCATGCTGTCCTATTAATAAAGGAACATTTTCTAAATTTTTGGTTGTGAAGCCCAGCATGTGCGAATGTCCGTAATTTCACAATGGAAAACAGGAAAACTCTCATTGCATTTTTTTGGACAAATTCCAGCCAATGTATGTTATAGGTGTGTCAAAATTGGGATTTTGTTCTGTGAATACAAGGAACAAGTAAATGAGGAGGAAGAGGAAACGAATAGAATTGCACATATTTGCATTATGTAATCTAATGTCATCAGATGGTATATTTTGTGCGGCATTTAATGGACATTGTCACTCATGAAAGTTTACTGCCACAAAAATGTACTTTGGGAAATAAAGAATGTGACCCTAATCTAAGTCAAACCAGGGTGATTTGTGACATCATGTAGTGGAAAGACTAATCTGAATAAAACGTAGATGATGAAATTCACCTTCGTAGTGGAACATGAACATGCCTCTCTTGGCGAACACCTCGGCGCTGACTATGTGTATTTCTACCGTGTTCTTCTTGGACGTATAGACGTGCGTTATCCGTTCTCTTCCTCCACACACTGGCGTTGATATAGTTGAGGCGTGTTTATCCTGTTAATTCAATACGAAACATTTTAACGCGGGCAAATCTTTTCACTGACTTCTCACAATTTATGGTTACCCACTCGCTCAACTTTTATGGACCGGCAATTATGATTGTTTCCAAAAGGAAATGTTCTAAGTCACGATGACACCATCTAACTTATTGGTTGATCCCAATGTTTTTCCACAGTGTATATTTGTGAGGGAATGAAATTATCTCAGTTTGTTTATCCTTCTGTCCATTGGAGAGGGAGGAAGTCCCTCTTCCATAATGCACTGGGAACTTATCCCTTGATGCAATGTGACAGTGCCCCTCCTACTGAAGGTGTTGTGAAGTGTTTTAAGAACATTTCGAGAAGGCTCAAAATCGAGATTTAGAATTCCAAACACTACAAACAGTACTTAGTTCTAACAATTACAGAAATGCAGTAAAGACACTCAAAGACTTCAGATCTTCACTTTAATCCAAGTGACAACTTTATAGTTTGAATTATCAAAGGACCTCAGTAGTTGGCATGTGAGGTAAACATGCCAACTGGCATTGACACTTATAACAACACAGATTAGGATGCCATGGAAGTGCTAAGCACACAAAGACAGTGTGTGCCTTAACAGCTGTCAATTTAAGCATAATAATGCTCAATGGATAAGAACTGTCAATCTAAGCGTAACACTGCTCATTGGATAAGATATGTCAACTCCCATGTATTTAATGCATCTGCACTTGTAAATCTTAGTTAGTTATTAATAAAGATTCAGAATGCAAGCTACACTTTATTTTCAGTGCAAAAGGCAGTATAACAGTCAAGCAGTCCAAGAATAGAGTTTTCTAAGCCTGGAATTCTTAACAGTTTAGATTTTGGGAATCTCAGAAGTTATTACAGAAGGTGTAATGAGTAAGGGCCCCAGGTTATGCCCCTCCCCAGGAAGGATCAGGTCAGGAAGGACTGGACCAGAAAGGAGGACCCCAGCCCTGGGCAGCAGGGGGAATAGTGTTGTTGAAGTTGGACTATGTGTCTCCTATTGGAAGACTTTCTGATCTTACTCAAATTTTCATTACGGCGTTGTGTGGAAATATAAGGATCGAGTTGAGTGAAATCGAGTGCGACGAATGTGTACCTTTATGACAGCGTATCTAAAGCAAGTGTCTCCCATGAATGCTACGTTGGATTCTGTTTCCAGGGCGAAATCCCACAGGGTGATGTTTATTTTCTGTCCGGGCCGAGCCTCTATCACCCACGGGCACCTCGCAGAGCCGCAGCCGGAGTGACTCTCCTGCGTCACCACGCTCGCTACGTAACCGGTTTGTGACGTCAGTTTGGCGTAACTTTTCATTTGGCACATTTGGCAGGCAGCACTCTCCACTGAAATGCCGAACAAATTGTAAACCTTAACGTGGAGAGTTATCTACATTATTTACAAATGTCGTCCAAAGCTAGACAAGCATTATCCCCGTTTCAGGTATCTTCCAACTGATTTGTTCCAATTATCTGCGTTGATTCAATGACTACTGCTCCGCATGTAAGGACTTGGCTACATTGGCCTAGATCGGCCAACATTGGCTGAATTGACTGTGGAACTATTCTTTTGTTCCATATTGATATCAACATTTTGTGGCTTAAAAACGGAACACGAAGGATTGAACGGTAAAACATTCACTTGTTCTTGAAATTACAATGACGAGTGTAACAATCAAATTACAGCAGTTTTGATTTTTTCCAAAAACTTCGGATGGATGTCATAAACAGACGGCGAGGAAATTGACAGAGGAAAAGGCCAACGAAAGGAAATCTAATTACATATGAAAGCGAAAATGGCCCAGTGTTACAGGGAGATTTTCCCAATACTTAACAACAGAAACCAGATACAAATTATCAGCATGACTAACCTTTAACACATCCGTATTTGGCCTGTAGGAATGTTTTGAATTCTTTCGGACACGGTTCAGTGACGTCCAGTGCTTGATCCGGTATACGCAGACTACAGGAGCGCCGCCCAGAACACAGTGCATCCATGTGAGTCAACACTGGGGCTGAAATACAATGCAATAAGGTATGACCTTTTCCGTCAGATTTAATTACCATGAAACCCAATGTGTCAAGCAGGAGTAGCACCAGATGTGAATCAGAAATACTCGTTTTTCAAACTTCAGATCTGCAATGAAGTGCCACAGTCGTGTTTTTCCTATTTTGTGTCAGATTCGTTGAAATAAATGAATTAAATGAATTCAACTAGAACCAATCAAGCATGACTGAAGTATTGTACAAGCTATTCAGTGTCTCTCACTCACAGTTAACTCTTTGGTGTGATGGTTAGCATGCCTGACTGCTGATCAGTACATCCAGACATCCAGGGTTGAAACCTCACAAGTCTTTTTAATAGTACACTATTTTTTATTGTCTAATTAGGTGAATTTTCAAATTCAAAATAGGAAAAACTCAAATGTCTTGAAAAAAAATTAAAACAAAGAAAATGCTTTTGTGGTGATTTGCAATATGTCACAGTATTTATGATCCCAAACACCCAGGCCTCTGCCAACAGTAAACAATATTTAATACAAAAAAGACACTGTAAATGTAACTTAACGGTAGGAACACAGCTGTGTTTATGGTTCGAAAGAATAAAACACGTTAGTGTAATTGACACGCGACATAGCCTTGTGAAACTCCTATTCTTGCCAAATTTCTCAAAAAAAAGGAAAATGAAGATATTCTAGCTCGAAAAGAGATTTCTTTCATCAACAGTCTTTAACTTAAGTTTGAATTCTTCCATTAAAAGAGTTGCTGTGCCAGTAGTAACTGCAAACGTCAGAATACGAAAGATACTCATTTACCTGAACATCCGACGTATCCGTAGTCCGTCTCCACGCATCTTCCCAGTTGCATCCGCCCGTACAGTGCATGCTCCATTACCACCACTTCCTGTCTTCCACACTCTGGTGAAAAGTTCTCGCTTTCGCAATATTCTGCAATATCTAGAATAATAAAAAATTGTAAGAAATTAAATGCAATTGCTCCCATTCAGTCCATCGTGTTGTTTCCTCCCATTTATTTGTGCAGCCAACTTTGAATTCTTGTCCCTTTGAGCCAGTAATATCTACATTTTTAACAGGTTGTAAAAACTAGGAGCAGGTTTTCTTTGCTACCCGTAGGCTCACTCACCAACATCATATTCAGATTGACCTCTTAATTGTTACATCTGCTTCACTGTCGGTGTGTAGCATACCGATATTGTTGTTAAGTTTATTGTCAACTTGGTTCAATTTTTAATTGATAGTTTAGGCAGGAAAATTACATAGTTATGTTGAAGCATTTATTGATAAATTACTTTTAAAATTGTTCATTAACATGGTCTGATGTGTTAGAAATGTTCAACAGATTTTGTCTCACATTTCGTCCTTCTGAATAACAGCTGCTACTATGGTCAATTCAATGCGCTCAAAATATATTGCTCCAGAGGTCATAAGGGAGATACAACAATACATCTCCACAGATTCAATTGTGTCTAAAAAGATAGGTAATTCTAGGCACATTTGCAATAAGCAACATTCCACATTTAGCTTTCCCCGGTTGTTTAAATAAAAGTTAATTATCTTGTCATCTTCCAATAGGATACAGTTCATAAAGGTGACTATTTTTTTTTTCAATTTTGCTTGTTGCATATTGTATTTTTGTATCCCAGACAAAATGAAAAGATTTTTGTTAAGTTTTCTTGGTCAAGAGTTTTCGTTCGTCTTCAATTGAGTAGGGACTTTTACAAAACTCTCAGAGATGCAATGCGTATTGTACAAAGTTATGGAGAGTAACTTCAAACCATCCACTCGTCCGTGCATTTTTACCAACCACGTACAGAGAACGAGGAAAGGTAATGTTTTCACCAGTGTTTGTCTGTCCATAAGCGCAGGAGGATCAGTTCAAGAGTCATCTGACCTTTCCCTTCCTCCTGGACCGTGAGCCACCTACTCCCTCCTGTCCATGAGCCTCCTGACCCGCACCCCTTCACCTGGACCATGTGCGACCTGGTCCATGCCCACTCCCCCTTCTTCTCCCCCCCTCCCCTTCAGGCTAGGACTAGTCTAGCATGATCAGCAAGTCTGGAATGAGCCACCTGACCTGAGCCGCCCCCATGTAGGTCCTGTCCAGCATGATGACCAAGTCTGGAATGAGCGACATTACCTGACCATCCCCACCCGGCTAGGGTTGGTCTGAAATGATCGGCAAGTCCAGGACAAGGGCCCTGGTCGGTATGGCTCGTAATGTTAATGCGAGGTTTTTCTTGAAAATTAAGATATTTTTAGCTCATCTCTGGTGCCTAAGGACTGAGAAGGAGGCCTTCCAAGAGTCTTGTCCATTTTGAATTTAATTGAACAGCTGAGAGACAAAATACCTTGAACAACGTGACATATGGCTGCACATAAGCCCACATACCTAGAAAAGCCATGATCAGCTTAACACACATGCAATCACCTTCATCACAAAATATGTACATTTGTATCAGATCTAAATCACAATAAAATGTGTTAAGTCATAATCTTATTAGTGTATTATGGCCCTTTCGGCATTAATTAGGTAATGTAATTTGTGCAAAAACTATTAAATCATGATCAGCACATGCGTGGGATGCCGAACCATGTGGTGACCCAGTGAATGTTGTTCCAATAACAATGATGATTACTTTTGTAATTGATTGTTCAAGTGTAATAATAGCTAGGATTCTTTGTGACTTTCTGCAATTGTTTGGTAATTTATTGTTGATTTGGTTCAGGACTTAACAGACCAATGTCTGCATCCTCCATTTTGTTGTTACTTTAAGTGGCGGATCCAGGATTTCCAGACGGGAGGCACCAGCCAGTTTTTTGGCTAAATTCTCCCTGAAAACTGCAGAAAAATGAAAGAAATTGGACAAGTGGGGCATACTTCCCTGGCACCCCTTTTGAACTCACCAGTGACTACATTTCAATCCAATTTTATTTTTGAACTGCCCCAATTCAAAACGTCATGTACAGAAATTCAACATGTAAAGAGATTAAATCCTTCTAATTTTGAAAAATTATAATCTACACTCGAGGTTTACACATCGATTAATTCAGTTTAAATGTGATGGATGCATTAAGTCCACCGGTTGTGCAAATACAATCTATTTGTAGCCATAGCTACTGGAACTATGTGAAAATATTCCAGCACAGCATGTAATAAATGGCCTAATTCTCGTGACCTTATCAATCGATAGTTCTTAACAGTTAATCGTGTGTAGCTTCTTTGTGGATTTTCCTCACAAGGCCACTTTTGTATTTTGTAATTTCAGTCGTGTCATGAAATTCGTGCTCAATCGTTTAATTGTTAAAGTTTAATCTTGCGTTGTTCCAGGATTGGTGACCTTTCCTGTAATATTGCTTCCTCGCGATTTCATTTTCCTGAACCGCTTGGAATGTAATGACCTCACCCTGAAGTTTTAAAAAGACCATTTCCTCATTAGCCACGCAAGGAAACAAATAGGCATTATTTATTCATCTCATTAACGAATTCTCTCGTGCTGTGCAAGGGCGAGGTAATTATAGTAAGCATCGCCCACTTGCTGCAGCTGGGGCCCCAGATCTCCTTCATTCATGACATGATTCATGCATGATTGCTCGCATCCACTTTTGCCCTTTTCGAGTGTGTTGGCGTGATAATGGGTTTGATGACAGTTGCATGTTCATCGGGTTATTAAGTGTTTCACGTGGACTTCATGAGGCCATAATTTGCGACAAGCTTTGACGTATCAAAGGTGTCAAAGATGCGATGCGGTGATGCTTTCTCAGAAAGGTGGCTACTTTCAACCCACGTTCTTTGATTAACGTTCTTCTTAAGAACAGACGGCATTTGCTTTCCAGCGTTTCACACGCCCTCAAGGCAAAGCCTTTTTTAATGAAGCAAATGCATTGTAACCGAAAAAGGTCAAGGTTACAGCTATCTAAATTCCGAAAACAGAATAGAATATAGAATTTCATTATCGTTTATCACTTAGAAAGTGACAATAATCCAGGTTGCTTCACAGAATAACAAAAGACAAGACACTAAATTTTAGCTGGTTTGGCAGCTTTCCATTTACTTGATTTGCAATAGCTTACCATGAGCTGGTAAATAAATGTAAATAATAAATTCAAAGATGTGTTTGTAGTTTTGACAGCTTCGAGTTATGGAAAATGTCATTCTTCAAATCAGATTAAAGTCCAGGTGCCGAGCGGATACAGTTAAAAATGTCAGGCTTTATTTCTCATTTTAATATGTTGGTAAATTTCCACGTTATCTCTTTTTTGATGTGGTTTATAAAATTTATCGCGTGGTTTATACTGCGAAGAGATTGTTAGGTTGTGACACAAAATTGAAGTTACACCAGGTTATTAAGAGGAACAGGTATGACAACCGGAGTTTCGAAAAAAAAATTGGGGGCAGGTGTCTATAAATATGGCAATTGCCATTCAAAATGCATTAATAATTAAGCAAGTACCATTAATTACTCCCAGACATTCTCATTGAGGGAAACAATGCTTTATTTAGCATGAATATTATGAATGAGTTTTCAGCCTGCAGTTTCCTTCCTTCTGACTCTTACCTGATAAAAAATGCAGCAGCAGTTGTAGGCGCAGGCAGCCTGCAGATGCTCATTACATTTTCTTGCATGTCAATGGAGGATTTATTCATGGCAATCCTCAACCCCCATTCATGATCAACACATCAAAGGAACTTGGCAAAGCTTTTTATTCATTTGGCATGGCAACCAAATTTGAATAATGAGATGGGGTTACTATGGAGACTGTGGTGATTCATTCATTTGATACAGGGAGTGTTCCCAATGCAGTGCGCGTGTGGTGCACGCCAGCCTGCTTCATGCCTGCGAAGAGCCAAGGTCTACAGCAAAACACTGTCAATATTCACCGCATTGTCCTGTTCCATGCAGGGATATCTGAGCGACAAAAATATTACGGTTGATACCCCATGTTACTTTCACTATTTAGATATTTTATCTTCAACATTTTTTAAAGACTTTGTTCCATTCAAGGAAGTAGCAATAAGCTCAACCTGTGCGTGTTTAACATTTAATGATGGAAAACAGATCAATACGAAACGCATTATCACTCATCACATGGCATCAGCAGCACGAAAAGTCCCATAAAGAACCCAATGTGCCAAAAGTTTAGGAATGATTTTTATCAATTGGAGGTCACCGAGCTTTATGGGGTCCGTGTCAACAATGCGCAGACCGAAGCACATTTTATCCTTTTGCAGACATAAGGAAACTGGAACGAAACGTGTTGAACTCCTCGGGAATTTTTTTTTGCGCACTGAATTTTTTCCTGGAAATTCTTTCATGAAACTTTCCTCATTTTATGATCGGTTTTGTGTACATATAATTAATTTCTCCCAAAACTGCTCAAAATAATGTCTGATTTGCTTTGATCCTATGGCAATGATTTTAAAGTGCACGGATGGTTATGGGTTGCATGGATGTCAATGGGCGTGAGAAGCAGTTTTGTAGCAATCGATGTCCACAATGTGAATGGGCCTTTAAATTTGGAACTCTCAAGAAGGAAGGCTGGAATTTCAACAATTTGATCGACTTCACAAGCTTACTAAGACCAGCTGTGTTAGAAAAATTCTATTACTTTTTTTTGACCACATTTCAGTAAGGTGTAATGTAAAAAAAAAATAGAAGTTAAGAAATTTTTATTTAAATCGAAATGCAATAATTGCCTCACTCATTCCTTGCGAAGGTCGTTACGTCCACAATTAATACTGGAGAGGATTTTTTTAATGAACATGTCATGAGCAAAGCATTTTCGCAGTAGTTGCTATTGTGGCCACAGAAGTAATTTTATTAATGCCTGGAAGTTCAGATGTGCATATTTGCTCATGTATCAGTTTCATGACGTTTTTTTTTGGGACAGAAACAGCTTATCTGATCCTGGGTACAAAGTTCCTTGAGTGTCGACAAGTACTTATTTTCAATAATTTACGGTGACATTCTAAAATTGTGCATTTGCATTTTTACCGACCACGTACGTAGTGCGAGGGAAGGTAATATTTTCACAGACGTTTGTCTGTCCACAAGGGAAGAGGAAGAAGTGGAGGGACAGTCCATGGGCCATCTGACTTGACCTACTCTACTCCCCTTCCCCCTGGCCAGGTAGGGAGGTGATCCACCCCTCCCCAGCCATGATCATCCATGAAGTGTGTGTGAGTGTGAAGGGGAAACTTGCAGGGGAGGAAGGGGAGGTGGGTAGGAGAAGAGTGAACATCTGCATTGGGGCCCGTGTGTGAAGGAGGAACTTGCAGGGGGGAATATGGGTGGGGGATTAAGTTTGAGTAGGTGATCACTGTCAGAGGCTGTTCGTGCGAAGAGTGAACATCTTCATTGGGGCCCGTCCTAAAGACGGGGTAGATCTAACTGCTAGTAATTTTGAAATCCCAGCCTAAACCTCGGTTTTTGTAAGCTTCAGATACACGTAGAGCACAGATGATGAATTTCTTTAGCATTGAAATTTATCTGAAGGTGACAGTTGGAGCGTTTGAATTTTCAGACCCTCGATAAAACCGTATTGTGAATGTATGATACCAATACAAAAACACATCACCAAAAAAATCATCCAGTTGGTCATAATTTATTATACCCCGCATTCACTCACATTGTCATTCACAACAGAAACATTTCTGTTATTTTATGATTCAGAATAGTACCATTATTGTGTAAGATCTGGGCTACATGTCGTCTGCATTTTACGTCAATAACACAAAGGAGGAAAGCTCTGATTTAAGAGAAAGACAAATGCAATCAGTGAATAGTATTGAAGTTTTTCACAAAATAGCCGAATTGGCAATAATAGCAATATTGACATCAGAAAACAAAGAAAATCCAGCAACAAAATGTTACCCCAGCAAGCATTGAACCTGGGACCTTAGTATTTGGATGTGATGCTTTCCTCTGAGCTATTGACGCATGTGTTATTTGGGGGATCTAAGATCTTGATATGGTCATGCTCTATTGGTTCTAGTTAAATGATCAATCTAAGTCCAAGATTAAAGTAGTGCAGGAACAAAATACAATATATTATAACCCAAGTAGCACATGCCTTGATAGCTCAGAGAGGAGAGCATTAGACCTGAATGGGTGAGGTCCCAGGTTCAATACCCACTGAGGTAACATTTTCTTGCTGGATTTTTTGTTTTCACGCAGTAAAGCATCTGATGTCAATATTGTCAATTCTGTGTCTGTAAAAAACTCGATGTGATGATTTTGGTCATCACGAAACTGACTATAGTCACAAAAAGTTTCCTTTGCTGGGAATGTCATTAAGTTTTTTTGTAAGTCGGTAGCCTATCAGGGACAATGACTAACAACTTTAGGTGGCCTGGATCTAATTCAGGTGGTCCAAAACATAAAATCACAAATGGTTCCACTGATTTTTAGCAGAGCTGTTGTAAACAGCTTTGCTCTTTAAATGGGAAATATTTTTTGGTGAAATCTCACAATTTCTCT
>JBCAUG010558728.1:0-14651 GCA_038406175.1 Haplosyllis leylae | reverse complement strand
TCCCAAATTGCCGATTCGAAGTTGCCAGTCGCTATTGCATAAGGTGGTTTAAGTGTAAACTTAAACCACCTAAAAAGGAGCTTATGTTAAATTTTCAAAATTGTTACCAAGAGATAAAATTGAAGTGGATGAGGAATTGAGAATGGAAATGGTAAACAGAGATGGTAGACCAGTTTGGGTACCGGCAGGGGAGAGAGAGGGGTCAGTGATTACCTCATTTCCTAAATGGGAACAGGCTTTCAGAGTGTATTCAGATATCTATTTAAAAATACATCCACATCGATCCCCAGAATTAATTCAGTACACTCATGTAATCCACACTGCATCATTGTCATACCATTGGGAAAATGTTTATAGATATGATAAGACTGTTTAGGTTACACATGGAACAAAATCCCAAGAGAAGTTGGGGTATTATACTCCAACAGGCATGGTCGCTTTGTCTGAAAGACCAGATTGGATATGGTGCATCCAAGATCCAGATTGGGGATACGCATAAAGGAAACGAGTCCCGTGAACGTAAACCTAAGACATGTTACAAATTTAATAAGGGAAAGTGTAATTACGGGACAAGTTGTAAGTTTGAACATAAGTGTCTAGCATGTGGTAAATTTGGGCATGGTTCACATAATTGCAGGAGATTTAATTCACAAGGAGGTGAGAAATCTACGGATGTAAATAATGCAAAAGGATGAAATAGCAATGGAAAATAACCAAGCACATTGTGTAATTTCAGATTGCGATGTGCCGTACTTTACAAACTATGATATACAGACAATATGTACGCCAGTCAACCCATTTATGCTTGAAAGTCTTTTGCACAGAGCAGATTACAACGCCACAGATATTCAGTTCTTGGTTGAGGGATTCTCAAAAGGATTTGATTTTCAATATCGGTCCTACACATAGGAGAGACAGGTCAGCCAACCTCCCATTTCGAGTATGCAACCCTGCTGATTTATGGGGCAAGGTCATGAAGGAGGTTAAACTGGGATGTTATGCAGGTCCATATGAAAAGATACCTTATGAGAATTATGTACAATCACCGATAGGCTTGGTTCCAAAGGGGGAGAATCAAACATGATTGATATTCCACCTATCTTTTGATTTTAAGAAATTTAGATCAATCAACTACTACACACCAAAGGAACTTTGTACTGTTAAGTATCGAGATTTTGATATGGCGGTACAATACTGTCTAAATTGGTGTGGAGCAGTTGATGGGGAAGAAGATAGTGACCCAATATTTATGAGTAAAGCTGACATCCGATCTGCTTTTAGAGTGGTACCGGGATCCCCACAGGGGTGGAGGTGGACTGTCCTCAAGGCTACGCATCCAGTGACGGGAAGAGAATATTTCTTCATCAATAAAAACATGGCTTTTGGAGCTAGCATTTCATGTGCACTGTTTCAAAGATTTTCTGACAGTATTCAGCATCTGGTCGAGGTACTCACTGGTTGACAAATGTCAACAATTAATTACCTGGATGACTACATGTTCATTGGCCGCACATTAGATGAAGCCAATATGACGGTAAGAACCTTCATAGCATTGTGTGATGAAGTCGGGTTAACAGTGGCAGAAGAGAAGACGGAATGGGGAAACTGTAGAATCACCTTTTTAGGTCTCTTGATCACGGGGGATTTGAAATTGGTCTCCATTCCAGAAGATAAGTGGGTGCGGGCTTTGAACATGGCTAGATTGATGATGAGTAAAAGAAAGGCTACTATACATGAGTTACAAAAGTTCACAGGTTATCTCAACTTTATATGTAGAGCAATTTATCTGGGACGAGCCTTTACCTGTAGGATGTATGCCAAGATACCTTGGTTCAACAGTAAAGGGCAAAAACTAAAGCAACACCACCACGTGAGACTGGATGAGGAGTTTAGGCTTGATTGTGGTGTGTGGACAAAATTTTTGGACTACAATGCACCTGAAGTAGTTCTAAGGCCTTTTTGTGATTTTTCAATTGAAAGAACAGAGGAAGAGTTGCAATTCTACACGGACAGCAGTGCAAATCCATTACTGGGGTTCGGGGGTTATTTTGAAAATAGGTGGTTTGCAGGGACCTGGGATGAAGGATTTATTGAGACTTGCAAACCGAGCATACAATATTTAGAATTATATGCAATTGCAGTAGGCATTTCCCTATGGGCGAAAAACTTGACTCATATGAGAGTGAGGATCCACACAGACAACCGGTCATCGATGTATGCTTTAAACAGCTCTTCAACACATTGTTGGAACAGCATGTACCTAATCAGACATATTATACTCATGCAATTAAAATATAACGTGAGATTCTTTGCAGATCATGTTGTCGGAACATTGAACCAGAGGGCCGATTTTCTTTCCAGGGGAAAAATCGGTAATTTCAAGCGGATAACACCTGAAGCAGATCAGTTCCCTGAAAGGTTACCACAGGAATTGTACCCGTTAAATAAGATTTGGATCAAAGAATAATTGTTGCATCTTATGTATTTTACAGCCAGTAGATGAGATGCACGGAGGGATACGATATCTTGGCATGAAGGTACTTCAACATCCTCAGTGATATCGACAGTGGCTATTCATTCAATTGTGAATGAATTGAGATTTCACAGACATAGAAGTTCCACCAGAGCTAATTATTATGGTGTATGGAGATCATTCAATGAATTTTTTGTTAGATTAGACCACAAACTGACAACCTGGGAAGACAGACTCATATTGTTTGTTGGCTATTTGGTACAAAAGAAACTTGAAGCTACAACTGTCAAAAGCTATATATCTGCTATTAAAGCCGTACTTAGACAAGATGGGGTGGAACTCAATGAAGACAGATACCTATTGAATTCATTGACCAAAGCTTGTGTATATGTGAATGAGTCAGTCAGGACTCGACTACCCATACAGAGACGGCTTTGTAGCTTCCTTATCAAGCAGACAGGTGATTATTTTGAAAACAGAAACCAACATTATTTGGCGGTAATGTACTGCTCAATGTTTGCAGCTGCATACCATGGTATGCTGAGGGTGAGTGAAATTACATCGGGTGAACATCCAGTTAAAGTCAAAGATGTGCATCTTGGCAGAAACAAAAGGAAAGTACTCTTTGTCTTGCGGACATCAAAGACTCACTGGACGGACAAAAAACCCCAACTAATTAAATTGACATCAGTAGACAGTCAGGACAATTATGATTATGCACAGCGAATAGTGGATGATGATATAGATTTCTGTCCATACGAGTTGTTACGAAGTTATGTTAAATTGAGACTCAAGTACAAAAGGAAAACTGAACCTTTCTATATCTTTCAGGATCACTCACCTGTGAAACCAGAGCATATGCAAAACACATTGCGCAGGATGCTCATGTCAATGAACCTGGATGCCATGAATTACGGGACACATAGCTTTAGAATTGGCCGTTCCATTGACTTGTTCCGCTCTAATATCGACGTTGCCACGATCCGCAAGATTGGGCATTGGTCTAGCAACATAGTGTTTACATATCTCAATAACTAAAGAATTATTTAACTATTATTGCAGCAAATGTTCTTGCCTTGAAGGACGTGTGGATTGTAGGTGATCAGTTTCTCAGGGAGACTTATGACAGCTTGCAAGCGATCCGCAATGAAACTATGAACAAACCAGAACACAAGTATTCACCATACATATATTCACAGTATAATGTTGTGCTGTATTTCGCGAGTGGAGCCAGCAGAGTTAAATCCATGATGGCCAGAGTGTTAAATGCAACCATAGAGGGTCTGAATAGCAAAGAAAGGTTGCCTAAATACGTAGTGGTTATGCTTGATACTGATTTAATCACGGACCTGAATTATTGTCAGTTCGGTATAGCGGAGGCTTTGAATGATACTGTCTACTGGTTACTGAAACAATTTGACAAAATGTTCGAGATCCGCAGAGAGGACCTCCGCACGAAAAAACCGGGTGCACTTGCCACTGAGCCGAGAATAATTTGGGTAGCTATGATACAGAGACCAATTGTACAGAGTCCATTGAAGGAGATTTTTAACAAACGCTCAAAATTTAACAAGGCATTAGAAGAGAGCGTAGCACAGTTTAGGTACCATCATATCATGTATATAGATAGCTTAAGCGAGTCTAACCATTTTGACCAGATTGGTAAGCTTACAGCGAAAGGCAAGAATGAAATGTGGTTGGAAATAATCCATCAAATCAAGCTATTCGATGCTGAGAAACTTCATCTGAAACCTTATAATGCCAGAAGCAGCAAACAATTTGGAACAGGTGATGCAACGGCTATGTAAATATGATTGTAAAATTAATTCATAAAGAACGAGCATGGCGAATTTTGCAACACTAACTGTGTTGATTATGAATTTTTGATATTGGTTTTTACATGTATAAACGTTACATCTGATAATTCATGTAATGAGTTTCTCATCGAATATACTGCAATTAAAATGTTATACAATGTTCTATAATTGAAATTAGATAACTGGGACAGCGTATTTATGATTGTTTTGACAGGAAAAACTTACGTGTGAACTAGTTATTATTTTCAATACATATGATTGTAATTAATTCTCCAATTGATTCCTTAGATGAATTCAATAAATGTTGATTGATTGTCCATGCCATATTGCGGTTTGTTTTTATGGTGTTACATCCAGGAGCATTGTTCTTGGGGGAATGAGTTGAAGTTTTGGTGACCTGCTCAACTCATTCAGTGGCGGAAAGTTCAGCAAAAAATGCAATCTCCGAGGTTGATTTAGCTGGTGAGGACTGGGTTGCAGTCCTCGAGGTGGGACCAGCAGGGCATCTTTTGATGCATGTGTGGTTGAGCATTGATTGTCATTATGTATTTATTTATTATCAATCAGTATTTAAGTGGTTAAGTCGAAGAAATAAATTATTCAATTCAAAATTTGTCTTGTTCTGAGTCAGTAAAATGGCCCAATGGTCTCTGTGCAGTATACACCTCTACACAATTCCAAACAAGCCTATTGGTCCCAGTGTCAGGTAGTATTAATACTGGACTTATTACAACAATGAATATCGATCCGGATCAATTTTTTGACGACAGACGGTTGTAACAGATAACTTCCCCGCGGATATAACTTGCCCTACACACAGCTAATTCAGAAACTGCTTTCTTTGCCTTGTCTTACCTGTGTTAATTTTGCCATAGATTCCCTCCAAGGTATAACAAAATTCTGATCTGCAATAGCTGAACAAGCGCCGCTCATCATTCTGTCCAAGATCTTCACCAAGCATTGTACTAACTCTGATTCCGCGTTCCACCAAAGAACATCTGCAATATATGAAAGTGCAGTATTCGGGAAATTGTTTAGGATTAGACGACTGTACTTTCATTAATTTCATAGTCTTGTGTTCATAAAGTGCAAGAAACGCACAAAAATCCCACTGTGGAACCCACTAATAATGACGGTATCGATCGTGCCAATTTCAGCAACACAGATACCACCATACGTCAAACAATTTAAAACACTCTCAATGTTTCATCTACTAATTTCTGGATGATAAATACCTTTGTTGCTCATTTGAGGCAAAATGCGTGGGAGGAACGTGAGTATCCGATCAACAATCCATATAAGAAGGTCAATGTGAAGCTTATCATATTTGTACTGGTAAGTAACCCAATGACCCATGCATGAAATCAAGTCCATTCCCACCGCATATCCAGTAGGTTCCTGAAAGGCAACACCAGTTGTTGAAGATGTCATTTTCGGGATTATTTTTTTCCAACAAGAAGGGAATGTTTGATTAATAAACTACAAAATATTTTACTTTTCACAGAAAAAAACATGAAGACGAAATTACCACGCTCTTGTCAAATATTTTAGGTTCAAGTATAAGATCCAGCAAAGGTTTCAGTGCCGAGGTGTATTCGTCAATACTTTTACACTGAACAGCCACTTCACAACACACGGAACACGCAATCAACTTCGTGTAGTTATTTCCTTTACTGGTATTAAAAAGTCCCTTCAGCTACAAATAAATTGTTCACGTTATTTTAAGAAGTACTGTGCGATACATTTTCAAAGCCTGTAGTATACTTGGCAAAAATTATTGATTTAATAGTCGCGACAAAATATTCAGACACAATTAAAAGAAATAGAAGCCTTTTTATAATCAAAGATTAATTATTAGCATGTACTTACACTTGCTATGCGGTTGTTTTCAGTCATTTTCTGCAAAGTTTTGATTAAGCCATCGAGATAAATCCAATTCAATCGTGCAAAGGCCTTAGCTTTGGCGTCGTTCTCCACCGGTGATGCTTGGGTCTTGATCACCTGCTTGTATTCAAGTAGCCAATCTGAAAGGGAAAACCAAGTGTCTTGCTCCAAAACTTTGCACCGAGATATTAAACCAATGAACCAAAATTACTGACATAGGGTCTGCAAAAACTATTCCTACCTTTGGCGATGTTTTTTAGAAGCGTATTCTTCGTGGCGAGTTCCGAAGACATGATGGTGAAAGCTGGTTTCAATAATTCTTCAGACAAACGACGAACCAGTATTACGGGTAGAAGTTGAAAAGTGATGCTGGCCACCCCGTCTCCGATGGTGCTGTTGGTTAGAAGGTCAAGCGCCAGTTTGCACACATCCAGCCTGTGGTATTGACAGTCATAATAAATCATGTAGTATTGATGAGCTTTTCTCGGAAAGTTTTTTGTATCTAAACCTGATTTGATTTTGCATATAATTTTCTGTTTCCTTACCCTTTCTACTCGCAAAAAGGTTTTACTAAATACTTGTACATTTAAATCATCAGGTTCATCCGTACTCACCACTCAGTCTCTCCGATACATTTGTGGACCAAATTCAACAGTTCATTTGCCAATTTCTCCTTTTCAAACACATCCAATAATTTCTAAATAAAATCAATAGCAAGCAGTTTAACTCCCAAGTAGTCTAATCACTGTATAGAATTCCACCAGTTCTTTTGGATGTGAGAAAATTAATGTCACACTTGACCTACCACTCCAATTTTGAGTACGGTTTCTACTACACTGGGGCTGTCGTCGTGTAACCTTGCGAGCAGTGTACCCTCCGCAAATCCCTCAGGCAATTTCTGTTTAACAAAAGCAACACTAAACATTAAAACAAGAAACACCTGACAATTAAGTAACATGATGTCGGCAAATTTACTTCATAAAATTGTATCGACTTCTACATGTGCGATTCTAAAATTTTGAAACAGTTTGGTTGGTCAAATACACAACGGTTTCTATGGAAGCTCGCTAAAATGTCAGGTGTGTGAAATCATAACTCCGTACAGCAAACAGAGGCATGTTGGAAACACTATGTCTATCTTGCACTACCAATTGACCAAGATAACACACAAAAAACAGTTATCCGGTGGTTTCTGGGGTGCGACTTCCATATTGCATGTATTTTACTGTTGTTACACAGGAGTTCCCTAATTTGTACAAAATATTGTTCAAATCTTTGAACAAACACCAACTCAAGTCTAATATACTGTAGCTAACAAACACCAACTCAAATCTAATATACTGTAGCTAACTCACCAAGTTTTGATTGAGGTTATTAGCAAGTTGCTCCACAGCCAAACTTCTAATCGATGACCTGGTGTGGTGAAGTCCCAGGTACAGAGTTGTGCTGTCATCTGTTACCATCTGGTATTTGACAGCCGACGTTGATGCCCTCAGTATGTCGTTCAGTGCTTCTCTTTCTTCCTTCGTCGTCATTTCACAAAGTTTATCTTCAACGGCCTTATCCAGGCTTAATGAGTATCTGGATATTTTCAAAGAAGGAAAAGTTAGACATCCTAACTGACATTCTCCATTTACAAATGAAGGAAACCGATTGCATAGTCAAATATGCAATGTTTTTTGAGCAACCGAGCAAAATGTCAAGTGTGTGAAATCATAACTCCGTACAGCAAACAGATGCATGTTGGAAACACTATTTCGATCATGCACTACCATTTGACCAAGATAACACACAAAAAAACAGTTATCCCGGTGGTTTCTGGAGTGCGGTTTCCACGTTGCGTGTATTCTTAAAACTGATTTGATATCATTTGCCATAATTATTCACTTACTTCCTCTCCATGAGAGACAAAAGAACATTCGCAACTTCTCTCCATTCTTCTTCACTTCTCGTTTCTCTCAAGGCCAATAGACTCGACAGTAATTCACTGCAATAAGAAGTTCGCATTCTTGGTGTGTTCTCGAACAAATTACTTTCCCCATGTGTACAATTTATTTACACTTTTTATACTCGGTAGAACTTTTTATGAAAAGTTGAGACGCAACAATTCTAAAAGGTTCTGCTGCATACTAATTGTGCAGTGCTATGTAGATTTCAGGAGACACATACGTGGAAACGACCGTAGCCTGACGCTGAGACAACTGAACTCCCTGCAGCAGACCCGTCAACAAGGCAGTGAAGTCTGCGACCCCTGACAGCAGCTCAGTGTCTGATCCTTCACTACTGCTTGCACTGTCTGCCGTACTCTGAAGAAAAAGCCCAAGGCATGAACTACTGAATTAACATAGTGTACTAACCGTTGTTATCAATGTCCTTGGACAGTCATCAGCAAACATATGCGTGTTTCTCATCAGTAAATAAGAGAACTCTCGTCTGCTTGTCCATGACGAGCAAATTTTACTTCCGGACAAGTTGATTTTCAGTTTACTTGCTCAGATGGAAAAGTTGAAATTTTAGAAAAACTCATCATACAGAAACATTTTCCCACTTATCACTGATTTTAAATTTTGAGAACTGATGTAAATATAAACTTTACAATTTGTTTTTCTTTCAGGCATCTTCAATTTTTGTTTACTCGTCCGGACAGACAAGTTGAACTGAATTCTCGAGTCAATACACTTGTTTGTATTTGAGATGATCTCCTACGAACGCATGCTTTTACCTTGATCGCCTTTGGAACGAGACGCTGGAGGTAAGACGCGATGAACGCTGACATGTCATAGTGAGAACTCAGTGACGAAATATATTCCGTCAAACCTGGAAGTTTACTAAGATGGTTGAAGGATCTGAAACAAAAAGAGAGTTATTCAAATTTAAATATCACACAAAGACCAATATTGTGTCGAGTGAAATAATTCCGCGAATGATAGGACATGTATATTTTACCAAGATAAGAAAGCATTACTTTTTCGGTAGTTTTGCTATCCTTTGCGTCTGGTAGAGAATGGTAAGACACACAAGCATCTCTCTGGACAACTCCACGTCAACTCGCTAAAAATCAGAACATTACCGAAAACTTCCAAATTATTTCATAATCAAAATTAGAAAATCAATCAAGCGCATGTACAGAACTGACACAAGACGAAATGCACGTCTATCAAAATCTTTCAACTTCCTCACGTACTAACAATCACGCTGTTACGCAGTATAACACTGCAGATTACCTATCTTTGCAATCAATTACCTTTGTCATAACTGGAAGTAACGAATCCAGAAAGTCTTCTTGAAGCTTAATTTGAACAGCAAGTTGAGAGATAATCATGTACGTGGCTGCTTTGTATGCTTTACACTTCGACTTGAGCCCACGTATAATATTTGGGACCAACTCGGACATGGTCTTCTCTGTAATATCATGCTTGTTTTGCAAAGAGCCTAGAATCGTGCAAGTGTAAAAGGAAATCACTGTCCGCAATTGTTCGCCCTCTGGTCCCAGAATCTACATTGAAAAAACAACAAGATTTTACATATCACGTGGAAATAAAAGAAGAAAAACATTTTCACGAAATACTGACCAAATATTTCTCCAAATAATAAAATCAAGTTTACAGCGCGTACCTTGATATATTTAACTGGAAACCCACAAATAAACGAGAGGAAGCCTTTATCCTGAACAACGTGGTTGATTAGACTCAGTCTCGACAGTGCTACACCAGATTTCTACAGACACAAGAAAAAAACTACTAAGAAAAATCATCTTGATTTCTAATCGTTTTAATTTCCTTGCTGATTTGTCGCCCAGATTCACTAGATAGGGATCACATTGCGAATTGTGTTAAAAAAAAGCAAAACTGAAGGTAAAGGTAACTTTTAAATTGAAGTATCAACACATAATTTTTAAATAATTACTGTCAATCATTGATAATTAGATATTTGTGCAGTCTTTTCGTATTCAAAGACATTAAGACTAACTTTGGTTTGAAAGAATTTTGAAATAATGGGATTTCTTTGGGAAAAACCCCAGGTAAATAGAAGAATCGACAGACTGACGCGAGGCCCAAGCTGAGTCACCGTCTTTTTTTAGATGCTTTTACCTGCACTTGGAGTAACCAATTCCACTTGCTAGATCTGTCTCCGATTTCCAATAACTGCAGAATTCGAACAAATATGTTTGTCCGGTGGTAGGGAAGAATGCACATCATAACGGCACCGACATTCATCTGATGAATATGGTATCTGAAATTCCCATAATGACATGCCTTACTTTTCAAAAAGTAAATCTCGGAAGCAAAAGTCAATTTATTCCTTGATGTCTACTTTTGGTAAAAAATGAATACAACGCAAAAACGTGAGGAATGCTGGCACACAGGACTGAAAACTGTCTTACTACGTACGTGGTCGGTAAATACATTTTCGGCCTTCACAAGAAAGCCTATGATTCCGTCGCAATAATTTGAACTCGGCTGTCACTTGGTGTGAATAATACCATAGGAATCCATTGAACTCGTCTGGTTTGGACATGATCTTAATCGCAGACATTCAGAGTAAACACGCCCTTGGCTCTCCAATATTTTTTTCGCTCACCTGTAGATAAGCCATTCCAAAGCTTTGTGGGTTGATTTAATGAGCAAGTATGGAGACGACTTTATTAGGAATTCTTCTATCGTTTGGTCCAGTTTCTCATTAACTTCGCTGGTCTGCATACTTCGCTCCCAATCTTGACTCGACTCATTAAATAAGGTCTGTTGGAAGTCCTCAAAAGTGTCATCGATTGCTTCCAACTCTTCCAGTCCATTAGAACCTGAAAATAATACTTCACTTTGATACCGGATCAGATAATTTTCTTTCAAGCGATGAACCTTTGGAAGGCGCCGTTAATATCATGCAAGTTCACCGCTGAAAGACATCATTACCTAAAGCGAATATGGTCTCCCTGTCGAGATTTGCTGCCTCCTTCGGATCAAACAGAAGCGACTTCTTTTTCTTGTCTGGCGCAAATGCGGTCGTGACGTATGGCACAGCTAGCTGCTGCAGTTGTCGAGATAGTGACGTCATTCTGCTTAAGAAAATAAAATCATTGAGGAGTGCTGGTCCCATTTAAATCGAAAAGTTCTTGTTTACAGGAGACTCCCGGCGAGACCAAGAGGTTTATCCTGTCCAAACAACTCTGACAAATTTGGCATTTTATCTCGAAATGGATTAATTAAGTGGTCCTGTGGATCAAACACAGACGGAAACTTCAGATCAGCGATCTGGATCCCTTATTTTCACCGGTAAATCTTTTACCAAAAGCGTGCTTCATAGAGCCCGAGGATGCAAAAAGGTGCAACGTTCGTACGAGTGACACCAAATCTAAAAAACCTGCAATGCTTATATTTACCAAATACCTAGAACAGTAGGAAAATTTTATATCACTGATTGTCAAAGTTACAAGGTAAGGTTGAAATTAATGCCAAAACTAATCAAGCGATAGTCCAGCAGCAATTCAAGTTTTTGACGAACGGAACACACGTATTTACGATAATTTTTCCAAATAGTGAAATTTGTCCATGCCTCCAATCACACTGAAAATGAGCTTTTCTGAAAACAAAAATGACTCGTAACGACGAGCGTTAACAAATTCACCGAACTGAAATTCTAGATCTAGTGTGCTTGCCCCTTCAAATGCAGTTAATGCCGCATGTCTTAGGTACTACACTTGACAGTAATGATTTTCACAGTACATCATTTTACGTTAGATCAAGTGTTTTATAATACTTTCATAGATTTCCTCACTCGTGTTAGCCGTGTATTTTCATTTCAAATACGAATTGACCAAGTACACGTGAAAGTGGAAAGCAGAGTGCCTCTCCCTCTATTTCAGCGGTTTTTGCGCGTACTTCTTGGTTCGTGTAACGCTTTGGCAAAAGGCAAAACACCCGCCAAATTCTGGCTCGTGCACAACCCCGCGCTATCAAGTTTTGAAGAAGGAACACAACTTCCAAATGCTAGGTAGGTACCTTTCTCCTATAAAAAATTGCTTTACTTTCATACTGTTTTTCTTCTATTTTGTCAAAACCAGACATCATTTTAAGAGTGAAATATTGATCACACACAGCCAGTAATGCCAATAGTAATTTGTGATTAATAGGATTATTTTATTACTTCTTGGTACAAATAAGCTATTTACGAACACAAATATAGATCTAAAGGATCTCTTGAAATATTAGAAAAAGATGGAGCAGCGCTTCCAATTTACAGAACAACTTAGGAAATAGCCGTTTGATTGTGATTAAATCCTAAACCAGCTGGTTTTCGCTTATCAGTTTGAGAGAATCATATTTTCCGCAGAGTAGACAAATATTTCTATCAAAATATAAAATTTTCAGAGTGATTAGATAGAACATGCCATTCATCATACAGTCGCTTGTCAGGTTTAAAGTAATTAATAAAACAATAGTCTAGCCAGTGGCGGTCCCATGATTTCCTAGAGGGGCCAACCTATTATTTGACCAAACTTTCTCGAAAACTGCATGAAAATGAAGAAATTTTGGTCCAGAGGTGGGGCGGGGTGTGGGCAGGTCCCTCGCGCCCCTAGATCCGCCACTGCTAGCAGCAATTCAAGTTTTTGGCGCATACAAGGCTAAGGCTGGCACCAGAAGCTTTCCTCATAGATGACAATAATTTCTCGTGGCAAAAAGTTTCCTCCAGAGGAATGAGATGGTGGTGATGTTGTGAAGTATTGGACCACTGGGAATAACTTTTCAAGTCAGGTGCGGATCCAGGATTTGGTGATGGAGTGAAGTGAGTTGGATACTGTGAATACATTTTGACGGTTTGTGATGACCATCATATGTGATGTCAAAATTGATCCCATTAATTGACAAATTAGTCCATGATAGAGCCTATATATCTGTCCTCTTTAGAATAAATCGAAAATCATCACTCCTTCCATGAGAAAATTTTCGGAAGGGTTTTTTTTAAAGTACTCAAACAGCCCTAGAGTTATTATCAATTGAGATGTTTCAAAAATGGCCAAAAGCAGTCCTAGGATATTTCTTGAGGTGTCTTAGGTTCAAATATATACAAAAAAATCCAAAGGGTAGTGTCTCAAAATTGCTGATGAAAAATTTCCCATCACTATGCTATAAAGTAGTCTAAGTTGTAAATAAAACAAATAAGGTCTTGGTGTACACATAGTACTCTAAAATATGTGAAATTAAGACCTAAAGCAAATACTTTTAACTATTTTTCATAATTCAAATCATAAACATTTTCCTTCTTCACTTTGCTTTGCATATTATTTCGTGAGGTGAACATTTGGGAAAATTAAATAGGGCCATTTGCGGCCTCAAAACTTGGGGTCGGCGGCCACTTGAGAAAGTCGAGGAAGCAAATGTTTCCAACATTGTCCACTTTTTGTTCATGAAAAAATCGGCAAAGTCCAGTGACAAAGAGCCAATTGAGATTTTCACAAACTCGCCAAAATACAAGAATGACATTATTGCCAACTTTGTTTCGGCTTTGCCATTAAAAAATGACCAAGACCAATGAGGACTTCAACCTTAAAGTACATACCTGCAAAAGCTACTGATACAGCATTTGCTAACATCATCTGGTGCAAATAAAAAAGAAAAAACTACAAATATATGGGAATACAAAGTTACTATCGCATGATCAGAACTTGGGGGAAAACTGAAATTGCAAATTTCTGCCCATTACATTTAATCTGTAATCCTGAGATAGGATTACCCGAAGTGTGTCATATTCACTTTCGTTTCAAGAGTATTGTTCAAAGGTTCTTTTTTTTGGAGGGGGAAGGCGCACCTAATATCTGTTGAAAACAAGCATCTTCCCGTTCCGTCGATATGAGATTCCACAAAATATGGGAAGCACCGAGGAAAGGGTTGTGGCGATGCTCTACAATTTCTAAAGATTTTCTTGGAAGTCTATCGCACTTCCAAGTATATAGCTGAACCTGTTTTAAGAACTGTAAAAATACTTTTTTATTTGCTCGCAAAAACAGTTTTATTCATCGCTTAAAATCAGTTTATTTGGTATTTTCATTCTCGTAACGCATGTTTTAAAGAGATTGGTTTCCTTTGTTCATCCCACTAAAAAACCTACGCAAACGTGAAAAAGTGCACTTGCTTTCCCTCTCATTAAATAAATTACTTAATTCATTGAAAAGCTCCTCACACTGATTGATAACTCAAAAATAAATATTCAATCACGTGATTCAGAACACGTGTGGTTTGCAATTGGATTGCTCTAAGTGTAAGGCAAGTGCATTTCAATTTGCATTTTTCATTGACGACGACGTAAAATATGAGGTAAAATGAAATTGCATTGTGCATCAGCGATTAGCGGTAAAAAAAGTGAAGCAGTAGTACGCCACCTGTCGAGGAAAAAGGTCAGCATCTGCGAGTGTGAGGATCGTACAGAACGTTGGATCCAATGGGAAGCTTTCCATTTGGTCACATGACTTTTTAGTCACATGT